>JAGQDI010000031.1:0-243270 GCA_020615335.1 Fusarium pilosicola | reverse complement strand
AATAGCTATAAATATAAGATAAAAGATATATTTAAATATAAGTACTATAACTATAATAATTTTAAATATATAGTATAATAATACCTAAAACTATATAAGCTATAAGACCTAAACTAAGGTAAGTAAATCCTAGGACTAACTTAATAGCTTAAACTATAAATAGTAGTAAGAACCTAGACCTTAGGTATAACTTAAAGTAGATATAATATACCTAATACTAAAGAAATAGGAATTAGCTAGTTAAAACTAGAACTATATACCCTAGGCTATAAGAAAAATAAAAACTTAAGCTCTAAGCTAGAAAAGAAAGAATTACCTACTTAGAAAGAACTAAAATAAAAGAGGTAATAAAGAAATAAGAAGTAAAATAAAAACTATTATAAGTATATAAAGGATCTAGAAAAGTAAAAATACTTTTACTTATAATAATAAAAGTAAAAAAAGAAGTAAAAAAAAAAGTTTATTAAGTTTAGGGAATAAAAAGAACTTAAAGAACTATAGACCTTAGGAATAATAAGATAAAGAAAAGCAATAAACCCTAACCTAAAATAGTTATAGTTATTATAAATAATAAATAATATCCCTATTAAAACTAAGCTTATTAAAAAGGAATTAATATAGAAATAAGAAACTATAAATAGAAATAATATTTAACAGTCCTTTTATTAGTAATCTTAAAGTATAGGATATAAAGGAAAAAGAGTATAAGTTATAGTATAGTACCTCTAAAAGTAAAATAAGAAAATTATAAGACTATAGACCTAAGAATATAAAAAGATATATAATAAATAAAGAATTAGATATTTCTAAATATATAATAATCTCTATATATAAGGAGTAAGAAAATATACTAATATAAAAGAGAAAGTATAGTCTATATTAAAGCCTACTATACTAGTAATATACTTAACTTACTATATAAAGAAGCTAATTTTAATATATAAAATAATATCTAGATAATACTAATAAATCCTAGATATAATAAAATCTTATAAATATTATATAGGAATTATTAGTTTAAATAATATAAATAGGATAAAATAAATAATAATTATTTCCTAGTTACTATAAAAGAAATACCTAATAATAACCCCTACCTAAGGAAAGAAATAAAAAGGTACTTAGTTAATATATAGTATAACTAGCTTAGAGTTATAGAACTATAATTTAGTATACCACTCTATAGATAAACCTATAAGGTTAAGGATCTTCTAGATAGAATTAAATAATTATAATAAATAATTAAAGAAGTAAAAAGAGAGTTTAATAAGATAACTTAAGGAAAATATATAACTAAGAAAATAGTATTAATTAATAATACTAGTTTAGAGAATACTAAAGAATTATAATATTAATAGAAAGTAAATAGCCTATACCTAGATAATAATAATATACTATCTAGATAAGTAGCCTTAAATAATAATATTAGTAAAAGACTAAAGGAATAATATTAATAATAATTATTTAATAAAGAGTTTACTAATAACTATACTAATAGTAAAGGATATTATAATAATAATTATAAAAAAATCTACTATAATGCTTTAAGAAAAGATAAATACTATCTGTAATAAAGCTATAAATAAGCAAAGAGTAATATCTATAATAAGATATAAGTGCTCTAGGAGTAATATAAACTATTAATATACTAATCTGCCTAGTATTACTAGTTTAGGTTAAGGGAAAATAGCTAAATACTTAGATTAATAGTAAAGTATAATAAAACTTTATTAATCTAAAAATAGTTATAGAGCTTAGAATACTATAAAAAAAGAAATTATTATTTTACCTACTTATAAATATAAAAAGATAGTTTTTTAACTATAATAATAGTATTATAAATTAAAAGACTAATTACCTTAAGATTCTTATTAAAGGAAAAAGATAAAGAGTAGATTTTAATATTATACCTTTAGAATAGGATATAAATATTTTCCTAGGTATAATATAGCTTAAATAAGAAAACCTATTTATTAATTAGAGAAATAGCTAGGTTACTTTTCCTAGTAACCCTAATAATAATAAAAAAATAACTATAAGGAATAATAAGAAATCTTATACCTTAACTAATAAAAAAAGTATAGGTAAGTATAGAATAAAGTAATTACTACCTCTAAGAGGAGTATAATATAAGTATAAGAAAGGTATATAAAATAAAAAATAGATCCTAGGTATTTTTTAATAATAAAACCTATAAAAAGAACTAGAACTAATAATTAGCTAGGATAGACTAGTAAATATATTAAAAAAATACTAAGTATATAATAAATTATTTATAGAAAAGCTAGAAATAGGAGTCCCTAAATATAGTAAATAGGACTATAAAATTAACCTTATAGATAATAACTTACTGTTTTAAAAGTTATATTTACTTAATAAAAAAGAGTTAAAAGTATAGAAAGTATATATTAATAAGATACTCTAGAAAGGATATATTAAAGAGTCAAGCTTATTTTTAGTATTATTAATATTCTTTATACTAAAAAGAATAAAAAACCTAGACTTATTATTAATTACTAACTAGTTAATATATATACTATTAAGGATTAAACCTTACTTTTATTTATTATAGAACTTAAGGATTAATTATAAAGTAAAAAGATCTTTACTGTTCTAGACCTTAAAGGTATATATAACCTAATCTATATTAAAAAAGGAGATAAATAGAAAATAGTATTTACAACTTAATTTAGACTTTTTAAATATATTATAATGCCTTTTAGTCTTACTAATATACCTATAACGTTTTAGCAGATAATTAATAGTATACTTTAATAGTACCTTAATATCTTTATAGTATATTACCTAGATAATATCCTAATTTTCTTAAATAATAAAAAGAATATAAGGAATATATTTATAAGGTTTTAAAAATATTATAAGATATTAAGTTATTAGTTAAACTAGAGAAAAGTTACTTTTATATTATAAAGGTAGACTTTTTAGGATATACTATTATATCTAAAGAGATTAGTATAAAAGAAAAGAAGATCTCTATAGTATTAAAATAGAAAGTACCTAATAATATTAAAGAAATATAAGCTTTCTTAAGCTTTACTAACTATTATTAATAGTTTATTAAGAACTTTAGTAAAATTATAAATTCTTTAATAAAACTTACTTAAAAAGATAAAACCTTTATATAGAATAATAAAGCTTAAATAGCCTTTAAATAGCTTAAGGAAGCTATTACTAGTAAACTAGTCTTAGCTATTTTTAACCTAGATAGAGAAATTAAGCTAAAGATAGACTTATTAAACTTTACTTTAAGAGGATAAATTAGTTAATAAGATAACTTAGGAAAATTATACCTTATTATATTCTATTTATATAAGTTATATAGAGTAAAGCTTAACTACCTAATTTATAATAAGGAATTTTTAGTAATTATTAACTACTTTAAGGAGTTTAGATACTACCTTATAGAAAATAAGTACTAAGTTAAGGTCTATACTAATTACTAAAATATATTATATTTTACTATAACTTATAAACTTAACTAATAGTAACTATATTATATAGAATACTTATATAAATTTAACTTTATAATTATTTACTGTAAGGGATTAAAGAATAGTAAAGTAAATATAATTAGTTATAGATTAGACTATAATACTAGTACTATAAAAGTAAGAGAATAAGTATTAAAAAAGAATAAAAGAGAGAAATATAGGTTTACCTAATAGATATAGACGCTAGGATAAATATAACTAGTAATTACTAAGGAAATCCTAGGCAAATCTAAGGAATTTATATAAGAATTCTATAAATACCCTGTATATAGATACTAAGGAGTTACTAAGACTTTAAAGAAACTTCTATAGTATAAATACTAGGTTAAGTAATTAATAGTAAAAGGGGTTATTAAATAATATAATACCTATACTAGGATAAAAGTATAGAGATATAAGCCTTATAGAGAACTATAACCTTTTAAAGTTATAGAAGTACTATAAAGCTTAATTATAATAGACTTTATTACTAAATTACTATTATTAAAAGAACCTTTAACCAGAATCTTTTATAATAGTATTATAGTTATTATTAAGAGACTTATAAAGTTTTTAATTTATATACCCTATAAAGAAGATATAAACGCTAAGAAAATAGCTTATATTTTTTATAATAAAATAGTATAAGAATAAGAATTACCTAAAAAAATCCTTACTAATAAAGGTATAATATTTACTAGTAAATTCTAGTAAGTACTAATAGCCTATATAGGAGTTAATTACAGACTTATAATAGTATTTAGACCTTAAGTAAATAGAAAAATAGAATAAATAAACTAAGTAGTAAAACAGTACCTATAGTATTATATTAACTATAAATAAAATAACTAGGTTAAAAAGCTACTATATGCCTAGCTAGCCTATAATACTGTCTATAATAAGAGTATAAAGCTTATACTATTAGACACTAACTTTAGCTATATACTAAAAGCGTACTATAATATATAAGAAACTAAAATTATTAATCCTATAGCTATAATTAAGAGCAAGGACCTAAAGAATATATATAATAAACTCTAAATAAAATTAGAATTTATTAATAAATAGATATAATAGTACTATAATTCTAAAAGGTTAAAAAGACTAACCTTTAAAAAGGGAAATATAGTATATTTATTTATAAAAAACATTACTATAAAACAACTAAGTTATAAGCTTAATTTTAAGTATATTAGACCCTATAAGATTACCAGGAAGATCTCTAAGAATAACTATAAACTGGACCTATTAATAAAGGTTAGGCTTTATAAAGTCTTTTATATTATACTACTTAAATTAGTAGCTAATACTATATATATTAAAATTAGTAATAAACTAGAAAAAATTAATAAACTAGAACTTTATAAAGTAAAAGTAATTAGAAAAACCTGTAAGGTTAATAGTAAAAGAGAGTACTTAATAAAGTAAAAAGGCTACTTAAAAACGAAAATATATAGGAACTACCTAAATACCTTATTAATACCTAATAACTCCTAATAAATTTTTACTAAATAAAGAAAAGTTAAGAAAAACCTTACCCTAGTTAATAATATCTATAGTACCTAATAGCTATACTTTTATAGCAATAAATAATTCTATATTATTAAGAGCTTTTAGATTATTTATAGTCTTAATATTATAATAAAGTATTTTATTACTATAAGACTATAACTGCCTTTTCTAATAATAGAGCTATATAAGATGGCTTAAATGCTTATTTACTTATTACTATAATTATAATAATTTAGCCTTAGTAATCTCCTCCTTATACTCTAAATAACGCTTTTTAGCAGTAAAATAATTAGCTATAAAAATTAGTATATAGAAGATATAAAATATATAAGAAATAAACCTTTAAGTACTAAGATACCCTTACTATTATACCTATAACTATAATATATATACTAAGTATATTTAAAATAACCTTCCTTAGCCTAGTACTTAAGGCCTTAAGGTTTATAATAACTATATAGTATAATAGTAAAACCAGTATTCTTAATTAAAATTACTTATACTTAATAGTTATAAGTAGCTTTAGATTTTAATATAGTATTAGTAATTATATAGAAATATTATAGGTTTAAGTTAAGAACTTACTAAAGTAATATAGGAAAGAATAGATAAGTAGGTCTTAAGGATAAGACTAATAAAGGGAAGGAAATTATATTATAACCTAATAGGTAAAAGCGCTTATATTACATATACCCTACTTATTTTTACTAATTACCAGGTAGCTTACGCTTTAACCCTATTAGTACTATAAGCTATATAATATAGCTTATAATATTAACTTATAACTTACTATAAGCCCAGCTTATAATACTATAAGCTACCTAAGTATATATATATATTTACTTAGTATTAAATAGAACTTAGCTTACTAGCTATTAATAATACTTTTTACCTTAATAAGCCTTACCTATACTATTAACTATTAAAAGATATAACTCTAAACTAACGTACTTAGTATAATGCCCTATACAATCTATAAACATAAACCTAGTACAGACTAGTTTCCCTGTTTAAAACCCTAACCGTTACAGTAACCTAAATACTTATTATCTTATAAAATTTACTTATAATAAAGTTAAAATATTTAAAAAGCTAAAAATATATATTATAATACTAAAAGGCAATACTAACTAAATAATAAAGCTTATAACTTTATAAATTATTATAATAAAAATATAAAGTATAATTTAGTAATTAAAAAGTTAATAATTAAAGTTATTAAACAACTTTAAAAAGGATTATATATATAGCTATAGGATAATTATAGCCTATAAGGTTAAGCTTTAGGCTATAAATACAGATAATAAATAATAATATAATATTTCTTTTTCCTAATATAAGCTTTTACCTATAAGCTTTTATAATAACTAATAAATCTTATTATAAGCCCTAGGGATTATATATATAGTAAAAAGGTTAAACTATTAAAAGTTTTATTAAGTAAGTTATTTAGGCTAGTTAGAAAAGTTAAAGTATTAATACTTTTACTAAGGTAAGTTATATTTAGGCTAGTAATTAGAAGCTTTAAAAGCTAAGAGAATATAAGCTAATTAAGTTTATAAGATTAATATATAATAATTTTTAATATAATCATTATTCTCTAACAAAACCTGTGTCTTCTCGGATACCAAACACCGCTTGCGCGCTAAGGGATGTCTTGTCGGTTTGTTGCGTGCCGTAGCATACCCACATGAGTGGGAGGAGCCAAAGGTCAATCTTCCAGAGGAGTTTGCGGTAGTATGTATCTGAGAATCCATTTTCGGCGTCGAGGACTTCTCCGGGGGGACATCATCTGCAAGCTTGTCGTCTTGGTTGACTTGCTCCATTTCGACGCTGAGCTTTTTCTTGTCGCCAGAGTTGTTGGTGTCCATTGTCGCCGATATAACCTATTGATCTGTGAACATGTTATGGGCCAATTGGTCATTATTTATTTGCCCTGGGTTCTGTTTTTCAGCCCTTGTTGTGATTTCGTATCATTCTATCAGATACCGCTGGTGAGCTAGCGATACGCCGACTCATATCTCGGCCGGATCTCATCCGGAGGGGCTTCTATCTTGCCAAGTCTGGGGAAATGATAGCCGACTTATCTACCATCACGCATTAGGTCATGATCTCCCTAGCGTACCTGGTAGCGGTTTAGAGCAATACAATAGTGCGTGAACTTGTTCCAAACGGCCGGAGCCATTGATCCGTAGCAGTCATACAGGGCGGTTGATAAGCAGAAAGCATCAGTGGCTTCAATCAAGGGGTCTCAGTTAGCTTTCGCCTCGGCCAATATGATTGTCCTTTCCACGTCACGTCGTAGCTGCATACCGCCATTATGCGATGGTGGATCTAAATCTAATTCCGAGGCCAGAACAAACAATAGGGAATATGGATTCAAAGCGCATCAACTTAGGTCGATCTACTAAGGCGTCATTCCAGGTGTTGAAGATCTTCGTATATATATATAGTACTAGATATTGATAAGACTAGGAGAGACAGTATAAGTACAATTTGAACAGAAGGAGAGGTTTTCCACAAAAACAATCGATGCCTAAGCATGATATCCGCTTTCACTCTAACGCCACACCTTTCGCCCGCTAGGACGTGGCAGCAAGCCCTTGGGGTTTGACGTAAAAGAAATGACTTCCATCCTCGCGGTGCAAACGTGTGAGAAGGGACATGATCCTTCCGGGGACGCCAGCTGACGGCCGAGTAATCATATAGTAGCCATTATTAGCTTGCCTAACAAGACCACTGATGAACTTGAACGAGTAGCGGTTGTTTCCAGGCTCTCGCGGCTTTATGGACCAAGTACAAGTAGGTCGTGCGAAAGGTTCGAGAGCCAAACCATGTCGTCCTCCGGGGCACATAATTCCGCGCTGTCCAACTTGGTTAAGAGCGACAGGGTAACCTCGAAGAGGGTCGAAAGTCTCAAGGTTTATGGGGGCCAGGGATCCATTCGCCACTCAACAGGGTCACGCGTGTTGACACTGATGCGGGTTTGGGTAGCACCGACATCCTGAGCAGCGGCATAGGTATCCTGATTAGTCTCCCAAAAGAACGGGTGAGGGCTGACGGGGTCGATCAAGATGGTTTCAGCAAGTCTGATGGTTTCATTTCCGATGAAACGGACAAAGTTACGTTCCTGATCAAGCATTTGACGGATATGTCGGTCGATGGCACGTTGTCCTTCGTCGAATCGGACACCCTGTGCTCCATGGGCAATTTGCAGAAGATCGATGCCCTTAGAAACGGTGATCCAATAGTCAAGCACCTTTATACATGTTAGTTGTAGTCCATCGTTCTGGGCTTCTTCTACTTACAACTGTCTTTGACCTACTGTAGTAGGCCACCAGGTCAGGGGACTCGTTCCAGGCTTGCTGAGAGAGCTGTCGCATAAAGGCTCTCTCGCCATTGGCATTCAAGAAGTTATGTATCTGGGTGAGCCATCCAGGGATGTTATCGGCGCATGCCTGAAGTCTGTTGTCAAGCCGCTGCTGCAGTCTATCCATTTGACGCTCATGCTCTGTCTCGGTGAGGTTTCGCTCAGCGATGTCATAAGCGGTATCTAAGATATCCGCAACAGTCTTGTAGTGAGCCTGAATCTGAGCTATTGGCTGATTCAGGGTGTCCAAACGTATCGAAATGATACCGTTGGAGAGGGTATCAGTCAGATCATCCAGAGATGACTGGATGAGTTGCATCTCTCTCACGACTCCGTAGATATCGGCTCTGGTGACTTTGGCATTGGGATCTGAAGTCAGATGGTCAAGAAATCTGCCAGCTGCCCAGCTGCCCGTCTCAGAGATGGCCCAGGAGATTCCGCTCGAGACAAGAGCCTTGCCTGCAGACAGGAGGAGCAAGCTTGCCGTGAAGGTCACAGCCATGCTGGATGGAAAGCTTTTTATGGATAGGGAAAGAAGATTGTGTTGAATAGGTCTTACTGAGTGTTTGTGACTTATTTGCTTGGGTAACTCTTTTCTTGGGGGAGTTCTATGGGATCTTTATACCTATTTCTGCATGTTTTCGATCGAGTGTCACGATCTAGAATTCATTCAATCGGTAAATATATAATCACCCTTACGTAGGGGATCCAAGCCACTCGGTCAAAATAACATATTAGCTTTTTCCCTCTTTCAGGCAGAATAGACTTTATTTTTCCTATAACCAATATTAACTCTCAATAAATAAGCCATTAAATATATGGTTTAATCCATGACGCGACTATCCTGATTCTTATAGGTATATAATTAGACTGCTGTATTCTTTTTAGTGTGACTGCAGCAGAAGACTAAACAACCCCCTGTCTTCTCAGATCCGTCCAAAGACAACGCGATCCTGTGAAAGGGGGAGAGGTACGTGGCCTGGAGAAAGGCCCCCAAAAGCTTGTATCAATTAAATTCAGGGTGGTCACAAATGTGGATAAATCATAAAAAACACAATAAAAACACTTTACGTCCCCTCGGAGAGGATTTCGCAATTCTAGTCTATACTGTTTTCGACAATCTATTTGACAAAATGAGCGTTGAGCTTCGGCCATGCCGTGAACTCTTCCCCAGCTAATCAGCGTTTTCATTGAAGTTCACCGTAAGTCTCAGACTAATGGCACAAAAGGCTAGCCATCCGTGACTAACAGGCCAACATTTTAGGGCATCCAATGCAGGCCCAGCATACTGTCACTGCTAAGTTAGTCTCAAGATCTAGATGCGATCTCATTCTTGAGGAGAAATGCTCTCCAGAGTTCGCTATGTCTATATGGTATAGTTTTCAGGAATGCTGCCAAAGAATATTTGTTGTACTTAACCGTTTCTTGCTTCTATGATGCATTTTCTTGGTCAGGGTATAACCCCTGTATAACCTTTTCATCTCATCTCTAGCAACGTCACGGATAAGTTTGCAGGCGGGTGGGAAGCCACCGAGGTAGCACACCGTTCGCGGCGCAGATGGCAGCTATGCCTTGGCAGAATTGAGACTTAACCCATTTTTATGCAGACTACAATTCATCTCTGGAAGGCACGGATGTGACTCCAAAAGCAACGAAGAACTACGGAGGCTGTTCAATGCAGGTCGCCGCCTCGAAACGGACTGCCCGGAATGAGCGATCTAAGTTCGCCGTTTCTTTTGTCTTGCTGTGTTACTTATCGGAAATATCTTATCCTTAGATACTGCAGGGCGTAGTGACTAGAGCTCATCCCGCTGGTTCTGGAGGAGCTGTAGAGGACTGGGTCTGTTGGTAGCCTACGTTGTCCTTCCTTGTGAGTGGTTCCGATGGCCAAATGTAGCTATTCAATAATTAATACATCACTGAGGATAAACTATGACCCGGTTGTTTACCCACATCACCTTCTCGATCGCTCTGTGCCTGCATACTTCTGTATTTTATATACTGCTCTACAACGAGGTTCAATCTAGAGAAAGGTTCACGCCGATATGCTTAACACGACCGCTTCATATGAGAGGCTCCCAACATGGCGATCAATAGTCATCACCCAGAATATCTCATCGACTAGATATGTTAAACTCACGTGTTAAAAAGTCCACGAAAAGCAACCTTCAGGCTGAACGCAAGGATGAACTTGATTGAACTTGCATTTGCTCTCCAATGGACTAGGAAATCTTGCGCCAATATGGCAGGACAGTATTGAAAGTGTGGGGAAATAATCATAACTTAGGCATTATATTACACTTTCATTTTCGTACCTCGAAATGTGCTCTAAGGTCTTTGAGAAAGGCTACAGTAGATAAGTCAAGAGATAAGACGATGCAGTCTTATCTCTGATAAGATAAGCTCTACCCACAAGGGCACTCTCTCAAGATAACGTCAGTGGCTCGGTTCAACTTACCCTAGGCCTGGGATTTCAATTATTTGGCCTTCTGTAATTCCTTTCCTCAATAACTTATAAGAACCAAAATTATGCTATTGCTCTGGGAGGAGAATGAGAATCGTTTAGGGTGGGCAACAGTGAGTTGCGTAATGAAATACATCCTTTGCTTATACGTTTTCACTTGTGCAATGTAAAAAGTTTGGGAATGGTGCCAGTTTCATTTTGTCATTCTCGGAGCATGGCTCGAACGACTGAAAGGTTTGTATACTTGGACATAGCCTTGAGTGAGATATAAAACAATCATCCAAAAGCCCCATTACCCTTGGCTCAGGTACTATTACTGCAATAGCGATTACTCTTCTGAAGTGATCATGTGCAACACTCCGGACTTCTCCACGAAGCCGCCCAGACTCCTAATGCAGTTAAACCACATCTCGGACCGACAATTTTGGGGACGCAGAGAAGTCCATGAATGACACCCTTGACTCTGTGAAAAACCCGTCGGACCGACGAGCTCGACCCCGTTAATCTCGCCCCCCAGCCCCAGATTCTCTTCTCCTTAACCCCAGCTTTTGCTTGGCCTGCATCGCCATCTCCATCCCCAGACCCATCAAGCGCCCCTCAAAAGCATATGTCGGGAGGTGCGACACGAGATTCTGCCTTCCCCGGACCGACGAACGAGCCAGATCTGGAGTTTATGGGATGTCGAACTGCACCTAAAGACCTCATGAGCTGATTCCGACCCACTGGTCACGGATTTGGAGTCTCAAAACCCCGAAAACTGACTGACATTCGCCGTTAACACTGCCACTCGGAGAATTGCACCATACCCTAGCTTAACTGTTCATCAAAGAGGCACCGTTAGTGTCTCGAACTTAACCTCAAACATGAGCCAAGGCGGCGAGAACGCGTCCCTGGACACCGTGTCACCATCCAACACCATCACAATGGCTTCCAAACCGTCATCAAGGGTCAATCATATTCCCGCCGATGAACCGAAGAGGCAAGCCTACAATGCAGAAGCCAGTGCCGCCACGGCGCTAGAGCACGAGCTTACCTTTCGCGACGCCGTGCGCCTCTACCCCAAAGCCATTGGCTTCTCACTGCTGTTCTCCATGGCGATTATCATGGAAGGCTACGACATGGCTCTCATTGGCTCGTTTTACGGATATGAATCGTACGTTATTCCCTGTTCCCACGACATGCAAAAACGCTAATTTGGCTTTTTAGGTTCCGCAACAAGTATGGCAACCAACCAGATCCCGATGGCGGCATGGTTATCTCTGCGGATTGGCAGACGTACATCCAAGTCGGCGGCATGTGCGGGCAGATCTTCGGGTTGTATCTCAATGGCTGGGTGTCCGATGCTATTGGATACAAAAAGACTATGATACTGGCGCAGATCATCATGGTCGCTTTCACGTTCATCGTGTTCTTCGCAAAGAATATCGAGATGATCCTTGCGGGTCAGATTCTGATGGGCATTCCATGGGGTGTCTTTCAGACCCTGACTTTGGCATATGCATCTGATATCGCTCCCGTGGTTCTCAGGCCTTATCTCACGGCATATGTGAATCTCTGCTGGGTTATCGGGCAGTTGATATCAGCCGGGGTCCTTCGTGGACTTCTCAATCTCGATAACGAATGGTCGTATCGCGTTCCATTTGCGTTGCAATGGATATGGCCCCCATTCATTATCCTCGGCACCATATTTGCGCCGGAGTCGCCTTGGTGGTTGGTTCGCATGGGCCGTCACGAAGACGCAAAGAAGGCTATCCTGGGCCTCGTGACGCCTCAGCCTGATATCAAGTTCGATGCTGATGCGCAAGTCTCAATGATTCACGAGACAAATGAGCTTGAAAAGGCTACGTCTGCGGGTACTAACTATTGGCACTGCTTCATGAGAGCTGACTTGAGACGGACTGAGATAGCATCCATCACATACGTCGCGCAAGCTATGTGCGGCAGCGTTCTCATGGGCTATTCGGTCCAATTTTATGAGCGCGCAGGCCTCTCGTCAAACAGCGCGTTTACTCTTAACATTGTACAGTATTCTGTAGGCGCAATCGGCGTCATCCTTTCATGGTTCCTCATGGCGAGATATGGACGTCGCGCGCTGTACATCGCCGGCACAACATCGCTTTTCATAATCCTCTTAGTAGTCGGCGGTCTTGGATTCGCACCTCAGAGCAAGGCAGGCCCTTCGTGGGCGATCGGCAGCCTTCTCATCTTTTATACCTTTATCTACGATCTAGCAGTGGGACCAGTCTGCTACACCATTGTCGCAGAGATTCCATCAACACGGCTGAAAGCGAAAACGATCGTATTGGCGCGCAACTTTAATAACATGGCAGGGCTGGTAAATAATACGCTGATGCCAAGAATGCTTGGTGTACATGCATGGAACTGGGGTGCAAAAACAGGTCTTTTCTGGGCGGCGTTTTGTTTTCTCATCATGGTTTGGGCGTATTTTCGACTTCCGGAACCAAAAGGGAGGACGTATGGAGAGTTGGATGTTTTGTTTGAGCATAGAGTCAGCGCACGCAGATTTGCCAAAGCGCGGGTGGATCAATTTGGAGATAGCACGGGTGCTGTCGAAGTTGATGCGCATTCTAGATAACCAACGGGAGATTTGTACTGGTAAACTATGGGTATACAACGGACACGGATTTTAGATTGGCGTCAACATGTAATCAATTTGCATATCTTGCTCACAGTGGCTTTTCTCGCGGCCGAATCACAGCTGCAGGCGAAACAATTAGCCAAGACCTTGTCACCCTGTAGTTAGTCGCATCTCCAGTGAAGCAGCTGACTAGGTATCTATCTGTTGCTCTACTCTGTAAGGGGAAATAATCGGTGCTTCCCAAATGAGTAGTAGATAGCAATGGAAGTTAATCAAGCATGCATGAGGCGCGGGGAACGCTCAAACCTCGGGTCTGGTCTCGGACCGTAACTTGCAACAGATATTCTAGCGTCAACCTTGGAGTGACACACGCCTTTTATCTTGGCCCTTTGACGATCTACGAGGACTCCCCACTCGAAAATCCCTTTTCGTCGGCTGATTAGCTGCAGCTGCAGACATGTCGGTCCGACGACATCGGCAAACCGAAGCGGCTGGGGCGTAATCTGGGGTCTAGAGAGGTCGGCTGAATTACCTACTTATTAGGCAAAACCCGGGCTCGACTATTTATCGTTGCCTCGTTTTTCTTCCATTTTTATATCTTTCGACATTTCTTCCTTCGACGTTTAATGACTACGCTTGACAGGTGCAAAGTGACGACGGAGGCGAAAACGTACTTGGGTACTACGAAAAGAACCACAATGACGGTCAAGAACACTACACCCCGCCCTCGATGGCATCCTTCGCCGACATACCACCTCAAAGCACCTCGGGGCTGGATCAATGATCCGTGCGCACCCGGATATGACCCCTCAACAGGCACATACCACCTATCTTATCAATGTCAGTACACCCATTCCATCTCTCGGCCAACTCTTATGCTGACTTGACTTTGCCACCAGGGAACCCCAAATCCTGCGATTGGGGTGACATCACTTGGGGTCATTACACAAGCAGAGACGGTCTAACTTGGAAGCAAAACACACAAAATCCAGTCCTAGAACCATCTGAGCCCTACGATGACAAGGGCATTTTTACTGGCTGTCTCCACCCTACGGGCCTTCAAGGAGAAGAAGGCCAACTCACTGTCATCTACTCATCCATCACAAATCTTCCCATTCACTGGACTTTGCCGTATACCCGAAATTGTGCTGGACTTTCAGTAGCAACATCGACAGATGGTGGTAAAACGTGGCAGAAGAGCGAACAGAACCCAATCTTGGAGGGCGAACCCGAAGATCTCACCGTCACAGGGTTCAGAGACCCTTTTCTTGCAGAATGGCCTGCTTTGGATGAATTGAGAGGTGAGGCAAGCTTGTATGGCTTTGTTTCAGGAGGTGTTGTCGACGGCGGACCTACGGTGTTTCTCTACGCGATCTCACCGACCGACTTGACACAGTGGACATATCTCGGCCCTTTGATCGATTTACCCACAGGTTACAGCCCCTCCGGTCAATGGGGCGGCGACTTCGGTGTCAATTGGGAGTGCGTTAACTTCATGACTCTTCACAACGAGTCCCAGGAACGGCCTTTCTTGCTCATGGGAACCGAAGGAGGGGTTAAACCTGGTGCCAAGGAGGGCAGGGATCAGTGGTCGCTTTGGATGGCTGGGTCTCTTGAGCAGACCGAACAAGGTCCCAGGATAAAACCAGAGTACAGCGGAATTCTCGACCACGGATGCTTATACGCACCTAACTCTTACGAGCATCCTATTACGAAGAACAGGATCGTCTGGGGATGGTTGAAGGAGGACGAGCTTACCTTGGCCCGACGCGAATCCAAGGGTTGGACCGGATACTTCTCTATCCCTCGCGAGCTATTTTTATACACGGTCGAAAACGTAACGAGGACGCTAACTTCATCATTGGCCGATGTTGGTTGCATAAAGGCTACTGAGAATGGGCGAGGATCAAACACAGTCCAGACATTGGGTATTCGGCCACTGCCAGATCTGCAAGGGCTTAGACGAGACAAGCCCGGCTACTGGAACAACATCGACAGCAACGCCAATCTTGGAAAGCTTGTCGACACGCAAACCGGAAGCTGGGAGTTGGAAGCCACAATCAAGGTCTCACCAAACAACCAAGGCCTTGGATTTTGGATTCGACATAACGAAGACATGTCTCAAGGAACAGCCATTCACTTCTCCCCTCAAAGCGAAAAGATCACAGTCGATCGAAGCAAATCCAACCACGAAGCCGATATCGAAAAGGATGGTGTTTCCGGGCCTTTCACTCTCTTCTACTCTGACAGAAACGGCTCAGAGGAGTTGGAGAAGCTACACTTGAGAATCTTCTCCGACGGCGACGTTCTCGAGGTCTTTGCCAATGATCGGTTTGCTTTGTCGACTATGGTTTATGCGGATACTAGAGATTGCACGGGACTGAGTTGGTTTGTCGAAGGACAGGGAGCAAGCGAGACTGTCTTTGAATCGGTGAAGCTGTGGGAAAACATGAAGGAAGTTGTTGAGTTTGATGAGCCTGTTGTTTATGAACGAAGTCAGTTGTGATGAATAGCTACTGACACACCGGCGCATGGAGTTATCATTATCGGGCTTATGATAGCCGAAAAGCCATAAATTGAACTTTTTTCTCTCTGAAATCTTCTTGCTTGTTTTCGTCAGTACCCGTACCGATCATTCTTGCTTCTCACTAGGGAATTGTTTCAAGACGCTACTATTTGTAAGGCCTCGAGAGCAAAAAATCATCAGATATTGATATAAGACGTCAAAATAAAGTTACCAAAAGGTATCCTAAACTTATGCTACTGCACCTTAAGTCTTTTTGTCTTTTAGGATCAAAGTCTCGATTTTCTTTCCTCCCCTAGTGAGGATCTTATGGAGTGAAAGCTACGTTTAGTGGCGGTCAAGAAGTCGTTAGATCTGAGGTGGCGAGGTTGAAGTTACTACCATAATGGGTAATACACCCCGCAATGCCGTGACCTCACGGTTGGCAAAACTTCCGTATTTGTCAATCGTCAAAGCTTGCTTACTACCCCTCTATAAAAACAGGCTTGTCATGCTAAAAGCCAGCTGGTTTCCGGAAGCAAAAGTATTTTTACTTGGATCTCTTTCTTGCCTACAAGATTACTGCTTTGGATTACAAACTTGCCCAGTTCTCTACTGAACCGACCGACATATTATCATGAAAGTTGTTGCAGTCGCCGGCGGAACTGGAAGCGTGGGTAGCACCATCGTTGATGGCCTTGTTGAGTATGGGAAACATAAAGTGTAGGCTCTGTCCAGAAAGGTAAGCAAGTCCTTTGTGCTAGATCTACTTGGTGACTTGATGTTGACCAGCAATAGGAACGACCGCCTCAAGGCGCTGTGAACTACCTCAAAGTGGATTATGACGATCCCAATGCCATCACGAAAGCCCTAGAGGCTACAGGAGTCGACATTCTCATTTGCGCTATTAGCGTCGTATCACCAGAGGCAAATCAGGCACAGAAGAATCTCATCCAAGCCGCTGAACGGTCTTCAACCACCGAGCGCTTCGTCATTAGTAGTTTTGATATGTTGCATGTTAAAGAGTAAGTAACCCTGAGACTCCTCAAATGTTGCTGACGATTTGTGCAGGGATATCGAAATTTCACCACTGACCCGGTACACCTTTGAAGCCATAGATGAGCTTGAAAAGACTAGCCTGACGTACACTCGTATCGCCAACGGCTGGTTTCTCGACTACTATGGCATGCCTCACTGGAAGTGTAATCTCGAGCCATGGATCAACATCATTAACATGGAAAGCAAATGGGCTGTCATTCCAGCCGATGGAAGTATCCAGGCCAGCTTCCTCACATCTCAGGATATGTCCAGATTTGTTGCGCGCCTGATGGATCTTGAGAAGTGGGAGACAATCAGTGCCATTCGGGCCAACACCTTATCATTCAACGAATTAGTCGCGGCTGCAGAGAAGGCCAGAGGTGAGAGCATGCCAATCATCAGTGGGCACTGAATACTAATTACGACTAGGTACCAAATTTGATGTCGCTGTTGATAGCCTGGAGAAGTTGAAATCAGGTAAGATTTCATTCTTTCCGGATTATCCTTCGATTGGTCATGGTGACGGCGATGAGGCATTCTTCGCCATGATTCATTATCAAGCTGGCATTGGCCGTTATCTCGTGCCTCGAGATCTTCCAACCTTGGACGACAAATTTCCGGAATTGAAAGTCACGACGCCCTTGGAGGTCATGGAAAGGGCTTGGAAGGGGAAATAGTGCTTTTCAGTACTGGGTCATCGGTACATCGGTTGTGAATTCTAGAACTTACCTAAGTCTCTGTAAAGGCTTCCTAGTTTTTAAGGATAAGTAAATCAAAATTAAGTATCTTTATTCTGTCGGGTCTAGGCCTTGACTTCTGATCTGCTGGTGCCCAGTGTGATAATTTCACCGGCTTTCAAGCCTAGTTTTAGTCAACTTAAACGGTTCTCAGGTCATTTCATCATGTCAAAAACCGTCCCGCAAAATTTGCCGACCAAATAAATCAATCACACCCAAGCATACGTCATATACTGGTATTAGCATGCCAAACAGAGACACTGCAACCGGTCCCCAGAACTATTGAAACAAGCAGCAATGCCAAAGTTGAGGAGGCCCCTTGCATTATAAAGTCGCTCAACACACGGCCATTCTCCTGAACTACTGAACGTTGTCTCCCTCCCTGTTCTTTTACTCCAAAACGCCCAATTCCTGTAGCTTACAACAGCTCCTTTGGGTTAAGAACAGCCAAGTCTGGGTTTCACCTTAATTCCGTAAGCCTCGAACCCGCGGATTTCTTCCCCGTGCTAGCGTCTGTGCGCTCTGATGGTCCAGGACTGACTCGAAATCCAGTGACTCGGAACAGGCCCATAATTGAGATTGTGAGACTACCATCTCTCCGTCATGATTCGCTACTCGCAAGCCCAGCAGCCACTTGCTCCCTGGCTAACGAACCTTAGCCAAAGCCACATGGCTGTTTCCGGCTACCGATTGCTCTAGCCGACGGTAGCATATTCCGATCGTTCAGAACTTGGGACGAAATGGCGTCAAGTAAGCAGCCCACAATTTGATGATCTGATCTGGGCTCGCTTCTCGACTCTTTAGTCCTTTAGCCACTTTCTCGCGTTGGTTGTGTCTCCTACTGACTTAAATCTCTGCCAAGCCGGTGCTCTACAGCTTGGCGACTGTTCCATCTTGTGCTTGTCATCACTCCTTCATACAAGACATTTCTGGCCATGGCTACTTCAGATTATGCCTCCGAGTCCAGGGGTGCGGTCGCCATAGCTGTTATGGCGACCCTGTCGTCGATCTCTCTTATCGTGGTATCCCTGAGAGTGTACGCCCGGGCCATCATGCTGAGAAACTTTGGCGTCGATGACGCATGTGCGATCCTTGCTTGCGTGGGTGTCACAGTTAACACTGAGAAATTATCTTACTAATGACAGACAGTTATTGACGATCGCTGATGCTACTATTATCGCAACAAGTAAAGTGACCCAACCAAAGTAATCTTTTGTTTTAAAGCTTACTGACCCTCTCTAGATGTTAGAAATGGCCTTGGCTCTCATATATCAACACTTTCCGGCGAACAGATTAGTAATTTCTTGAGGGTAGGCTCTATGGACCCTCAATTGACAGCTTGGCTAAAACAAACCAGATGTTTTACTTCTCAACCGTCGTCTACAACCTCGCCTTAGCTTTCATCAAGACAATCTTTCTCCTCCAGTACTACCGAGCGATACCTGTACGTCAATATAAGAAGACATATATCGCATCCGTAGTCCTCGTCACCTGTTGGAGTCTTTCTCAAATCTTCCTCAATACTTTTATGTGCACGCCTATTGCATCTTTTTGGGACGTCACAATCAAGGGCACATGTATTCTCAACAAATCTTCATTCTATGTCGGCGCGGCGGGCAACATTTTGACCGATATCTTGATTATGGTCCTTCCCATCCCAGTTCTTCGTAGTCTGAAGCTCGGTAGGCGACAAAAGTGGATTCTTATATCCGTCTTTTGCCTCGGCATATTGTGAGTTTCTTATATATATCCGATACTTCACAGCTAACACCAGATAGTACGTGTCTTATCTCACTCGTTCGTATCAAGTTCCTCAACATTGGCACGGATATCACATGGCATAATGTCGAATCAGCATCTTGGTCAGTCAGCGAGTTGTGCTGTGGTATCATCTGCGCTTGCGTTCCAACTCTCCGGCCTCTGTTATCAGGCCATGACCGCGGTTCTAGCCATAACCAATCCTCGTACGCAAGACATGAAAACTCGAGGACTAATGTCACGGCTCGCCAAACTGGCACTTCGCGAAGCCATGAAATGCATGATCTGCCTAGGACGCTTCATTCATCTGAGAGTAAGGACCAATTACGTCCCTTGGAGTCAACAATTGTAGTGCGTACCGATGTCGACCAAAAGAGAAGCCGGCCGCAGCCAGGACATGGCCTAGGAACACACCATGTGGTAATACAAGGCAAAGACGAACAAAGACATAGTTTTTCCAGTGACTCTGAAGATCCCTTTTCCATGCACCAGGTAGTTTAAGATAGTATAATAAAACAATTCCGTGGTCAAATTTCCTTTGAGGTTATAAAATCTTGTTTGTAAGCGCGTTATATTGTTCCATCCTGGTCACTCACTGGTTGCGTAAGGTCAACCCGGTTAGTCTGCCTTGAGCACGAATTCTGATACTCAGCCTCCACAAACGGTGTCTCAGGCTTTTCCACAGCCCAACCCGGGAATATGCCAGGAGCATGCTAAAAGAAAGAAAAAGATCTCGTCGAGACTACAAACCCAAACAGTCGCATCACAGCTTCAAATATCAGAATAATGAGTCTTTACCATCCTCTTACGTCTGATGAGAAGCATTTCGAAATCAGAATCTGCATACTGCTACCAAAAAGCCATGGCACCATGATCAGCTGCAAGTTGGAAACTCTCAACCTTCTGGAAGCCAAGATCGACTACGAAGCCCTTTCCTATGCTTGGGGCAGCTCTGAGAATAAGGCGACGATAAGAGTGAATGAAACCACGCTACAAGTCACCCAAAATCTGGAAGACGCCCTGACATATCTGAGACATGACTCACAGCCGCGCTCTCTTTGGATCGACGCCACCTGTATAAATCAATCCGACGTAGATGAGCGAAATTCTCCAGTTCGTTTGATGGGCTGCATCTATTCCTCTGCCTCATGTGTCATTTCATGGCTTGGGCTAGAGGATGATCCCATCGACTATGTTGAGCAAATGAGAAAGGCAAGGTCATTGATCGAATTGGTCAGGTCATGCTCAACAGACGAATTGTTCGTACTCTTGTTGGATAGCCCAAGCAAAGAGGACATAGAAGAACTATTTGAAGATGGTCTCTATTCCCTCCAACTTGTCATCGGAGAACGAAAGTACCGTCCGCCTCATTGGAGAAGAGCTTGGATTATCCAAGAAGTCAGTCTAGCCCGAGTTTGGAAATTACAATCGGGTAGTCTTTGCATTTCAGAAGGGGATATCCAAGTTGTGATGGGAATACTTCAGGACCCCAGGATAAAGACTGTCATGAAGAAGAAGTACCAAGCACGGAGACTTCGAGCACTGATAAGCCTTAATTCTTTTCTGTCTGTATCGGTCTTTCGTGGCATTCTCTCTTCCTCCGAAGCGTCGGAGTTGGCCATAAGTTCTCCTAACTGGGAAACATCAGCTTTGCCAACTCCTAGGACTCAAGGCTCTTGGTCTTTACTTAGCCTGTTGAGACACAGCTGGTCGAGACTATGCGCAGATCCAAGGGATAAAGTGTTTTCTATCTTGGCGGCCTCTGACATGAAAGATGATCGTTCCGAACGGCTCAAAATCGATTATATGAGACCTATCTCTAGAGTCTTCACAGACTCAGTGAAAGCCATTATCGAGACTAGCTCTTCTCTTGATGTTCTTTCCTATGTCAGTACGACAGACAGAACCGGCTCTTTGGATCTACCATCATGGGTCCCAAACTGGGAGACGTACAAAACGCCTGTCATAGCGGATCGACCAATCTCTTATGACCAACAACGAGCCATGGGTTATACAGTAGCTCGAGTCAGTTTTCAACAGCGTTCTGGAAAAGAAATACTACTTGCTTCGGGGATTTGTTTTGGTACAGTGGTAGGGTTGAGAGACCCGTTGATCAATGTCGACGCCGAGCGGATGGGAGACGGAGCCCAAACTGCGAATCTCGAGTACCTAAGCTTATATCGGCAGCTTCCGTCAGCTTTCAGCCAATTATCAGCATTAGCATTACCGAGTAGACTTTCAGGTGCATCTTTCCGCCGCACATGCTCTCTTGGTCTTCTTGGCCACGAACTCGATGACTCATTCGAAGAGCTTCTCGATGAACTACCGCTAGAGTCTCCAGACAATGGAGACGCCCCGAGCTCAACTACTGAGGGCCTCGTCAAAAGGTTCGGCTATAGATATAGAACTATGGCATCAGCATTAGCGAACCGTTCGATATTCTTAGTCAAGCCTACTAACGTGGGCAAAATACAGCTCAGCTATGAGATCGGAATAGGCGAGGCCGCCGCAGTTCAGGAATCTGACCTTGTATGCCTCCTCGAAGGCTGTGGCACGCCACTGATCCTGCGGCCAATGGGTTCGCAACACGTGGTGGTTTGTGCTACATATGTTGATTCCCTAATGACTAGAAAGGGATTGTCCTACATAAAAGAGGGGTTATTTGAGGCTCAGAGATTCCAACTTATCTAGGCTTTCCCTCAGCCCCGAGCCTAAATAAAGATACATTCCGTATCTCCATCTCCTCTTTGATCAAAACCTTTATACATCATCTCAAGAAACAGCTTAACAACTTCCCTCCTATACAAGATTAAATCTATCTACGTCTCGATGGTTAGTAACAAAGTCAAGGTCACCATGATACACTAACATTGGTAGTCCATGATGAATGTGGAGGAAAAGAAGGTCATCATACCGCGGTCGGGATCAGCTGTGAGCAACGCATCTGAGAACATGGGTTGGGAAAATCAACAAACTGAAGAAGAAACAACTACCCAGGAAGAAGAAGAAGAAGATACTTCGGAGAGGCGACCAAGGAAGCCGAAAGGCAAATGATCTAATTTGACCGTTTGTCACGTATATACGAAATGACTGTTCTGAGAATTTACCACTGGCTATTGAAAACAGACTTGCAAAATTGAACATTTGTTCTCAGTAACAACCTGATCCATCAACAGTAGAGCCTTTTCTTTTTGTTACGTATTTTCTGAGGCTGAAAAGCCCTTTCATGCATGTCAGCTTATGTGGCTTCAACTATTGGATCATGTCATTGATTTATTTTCATCCCACCATTTGCAACCAATGGAAGTCCCTTACTATATTTAAAGGGTGGTACAATGTTTGTAATTTCATGCATTGTATTTTCTCAAGGCCAATCAATCACTTGAGCCTTTATCTCTCCTCCCATTTCTACTCTCACCGCAAGAAACTTTCATGCCGGTTCCCCGATGGATTTGTAATTTCTTAACGGGTTATCATAATTGTACGTTAGCCTTCCTTGTATATCTTTGTCCCTACTTTCGAAGCGCGTCCAGCAACTTGTTCATGTGACAATGAACTCAGATATCCTTGCTGTTCTCTTCCCACTGGAAACCAACGCAGCAAGAACTTTCCGACTGCCCGAAAATGCACCATTTTATCATTTACCAAGTACCCCTTATATCGACGGGCAAAACTGGGACTTTGGGAAAGATTTCGACGACTATGAACACCTCAAGATCTATTTTCAACATCCTCGACGCAAGTATGGATTCCCTGACAAAGTCAGGCAGCCTGACTACAAAAGACCTCGCTGGACAATTGGGGGTGATCCAACCGCTACTGTCTACTTGGGGAAAGATCTTCTAGCCGAACCTGAACCCCTGGAGCTAAGTATTTATCGCGAGTATACGCCTTATATAGTTTTGTCCTGCTATTCAAATAGCAGAGCAAGCTTGGATCAGCCTATGGTCTCTGTTGGCTTCGACGGCCAAAACAAGTCAGAACCTTTCTGTGGCAGCTCTATTCTTGCATTTCAGCCAGGTTCCATCGCGCCATGGAAGAATGTGACGATAAGTATAGGACCACTGTCTTTCCGAATTGCATTTCCAAACCATCAGAAGACTCCTCCTGATCCTCCATACCTTCAGAATCTTTTTGAGAGTGCTTCCTGGTTCCCTCCGGTGGAATCTGATGTGGGGAGTAGGTACCCATTACTCGAGCCACAACGTTATCATCGAGGTGAAATTCTTGGCCAAGGAGGGTTTGGGGCACTCTACCAATATATCCAATACGCCAGCGGGCGGACTTTCGCTGGAAAGGCTATCAAACCTTCGAAAAACGATCCCAACGGACAGCACACCATGGAAAAGGTGAAGAAGGAATTCGCTTACATGTCAATAGATTCTGTACGTTGCGTATCTTATCTTGCAAGGCTCGTTCTGACTATTTTATTAGCACTTTATAGTCGAAGTGCTGGGTATAGTCAGGGATGGCTTTGGGTCTCCCGTGATACTTATGCCGATATATCCTCTCGGGAGCTTAGCTGGCTGTACCCTCACGAAGAAAGAGTCTGTTACCGCTTTCAGACAAATCCTCGTGGGACTCATGCAGCTCAAGGATTTTGACATATTGCATCGGGATATAAAACCAGGTAACATCTTAATTAGGAAGCGGACATCTAAAACCTTCCAGATTGTTCTGGCAGACTTCGGTATTGCGGGTAAATACACAGAGCAGTCTGACTACTTCTATGGGACCGCGTACTACAAGGCACTCGAAATCTTCGACGAGACGGCGGAAGTAGTGGATGATAGGTCTGATGTGTGGTCTACCGGCATTATTATGCTTGAAAAGATGTATGGTCTCGATAAAGGAAAGTTCCCCAAGCCGAAACGCGACTCTGAAAGGGTAGAGTGGTATGCCCGCTGGCAGGAGGAAGTGAGGCGGAAGGTTGAAGGTATCGAGTGTGAGTCTGAGCTAGGAGGTTTGATGAAGATAATGCTTCAGAGCATCTTTGTTGACTGTGGTGAGAGAGTTGATGCTTGCCAATGTCATGGGGTTGGTTCTCGAATCAAGCTGTGGAGTAGGCATTCTATGAGACTTCGTGCGCGCTGGTGGAGGTCTTGGGTGAAGTGGGTGGATGGAGTACCAGAAATGCGAAAACAAGAGAATCAGGGTGAAAGGGAAAGGAAAAGAAATTTATTGAATACGGGTGGAGGTGACCTACATGCCTCATACTTAAAATAGTATTATCGTAAGGTATATTTAGTCATCCTCAATACTTGGGAATAATCTTACAGTTACATGGCTTTCCAAACTCACACGTTGGGACCTCCGGCCAGATTATTGTCGGTTCCGCTTTTGCAATCGGTAGATCGAGCGATATATAATTTTCCTCTCGTCTTCCAGGCGTTGGGTTTGACATAGTTCTTAACACTCGTCCTCGGCCAGATGGTTCAGGCAGTCCGGGTGACAATACGGCTGGTGGAGCATTCAATGGCGAAGCCTCCGTCTCAGTGCCTTGAGGAACTACTGTTCTTGATCTCGTCTCTGACTTTCGTTCTTTACCATTTGGGGCTACTACCCCAGTGCCGGAGACATTATGAGACGTATCCGGCGAAGGCGGCCGGTCCTTGTTGTCTTTGATGGTCGCCTCAAAATGCTTTTGAGCAATCAAACAAGTTTCTTCTGCAGCTTGAGCGCTTCTCTTGCTCGCATTTGCCGCCACCTCACCCGCAATAGCGCTTCTTTTGCTTGCTTTGGCCGTTTGTCGCGTCGCAAGCGCCATCACTCCATTTGTAACAGCCGCCACGGCTCCGAATATCCAAGCTGCTGTTGTATTTGAAACCTCAACACCTGAATTGACTTTTGCTTGACTATTCGCAGCTATATTGATAGCTTCTGTTATGGCAAGGAACGCGGGGGACGATGCGAAACCTGTGTTTGGCGAAGTGATGGCGTATGGGTTTTGGGTAATGGGATCGTGGCGCAAATTTGGATGATCTGGTCGTAGTGATATCTTATGAACAATTCTCTTGTGTTCATTGTTTACTTCCCTGGGGGAAACTCCCATATTATCTTGACTGCTTTCTTCATCACCATGGAAATGCCAATGCGGTGGTTGAGATGTTGCTGGGGCTTGCTGGATCAGATTGACACTAGTGATTGCATCACTTCTCGTTATAGTTATTCCCTCTTCAAATTTCTTCGCTTCAGTCTTCGTTTTGCCCCATCTCAATGAGTCCTCCTGTAGCCCTTTTGTCATAGCCTAGGAAATACGTTAGATTGCCATGAAACTAACGCCAATCACAATCAACATATGAACGGGAGCTTTACCGGAGTCAGTTTGCCCTTGGCTTCAATGAAGTATCCTCGCGTATCCCTTCTTCTGTGCATGGCCTTTACAATGAGAGGAATCGCTATTACAGGAATCTGCAATATGCATATGCCTATGCAGATGGATTCAAGGACGTCAGTAACGCTAACTGTCATTTTGCGGTCTTGGTACGAAACGTCAATAGTAGATAATCAGGACTAAGAGATAATCAGGGCAGGCAAGGCGGGGGCGGATTTAAACTGGATGCCTAACACTTAGCACTGCCTCATTGATACCTGACTTTTACAAAAGCAAATATGCAAATATGTATTTATGGGGTCAAGAGTATCATTGAAGTACATATCATTGCCAAGGCGCGAGTTGCGAGGTGGTGCAGACACGGAGCCTATTACTATTCTCCTGATTACAATCTATGAGTAAAAGCATTATCTAAATTACGTGCCTATGAAAAGATCCCGCTGCGGAATATGGAAGTCTACTTTGCTATACGTGGATGTCTTTCCAACAAGAATAAAGAGGCGATCAAACCAGCAGCAGACATGGCTGTCATGAAGATATTCTGCAGATTATACCCCTCGGCAAATGCTTTTCTGACAGCTAGCTGTTGGGACCGGTCTAGATCATTTATCGCAGATACGGAGTCAAGGATAGCCGCTGCCTGCTCCGAAGAGACAAGACCGTTCAGCTCCGGTTTCAGGTGATTGTTTAGAAGCGTAGCGCTACGAACCTGTCAGTAATAGTCTTTCAGAGGCATGACGGGACGAAATTACCAAATTGCAAGTGAGACTGTGCCACCGAGAACGCGGATCTGTGTCAGTGCACCCATCATCACAGCTTATTCTTGTTAGTAATCTTGACCATCATCGACAATAATTCACCTACGCAGATTTGCTTCAGAGACCACCACCCTAGCAAAGGTCAAGACTGTAGCCAGACCCATACCGAACCCAACTCCCATCAATACCTCATAGCCGTACTGAGCATCTGGCATGTCAGTTGCATCTGTGGACAGTGAACATGTCAAGCCAACGCCTAAGACTTGTAGCACCGCAGCGATAATTATTAGATATGCAGGCGGCACCTTGGCGTTTCCGGTCAAGTAACCCGAAAGGACAGTTGCCGCAGGAGAAGTCAGCATCAAGGGTAGTAGTATGATGCCAGCGCGAGAGGGCGACATTCCATAAACAGATTGCGCTCTTTGCGGAATATTAACGACCATTGAGACGAAAGGAAAGCCAATGAAACAGGTGGTTCTGTGCGATCAGTCAGTTCTTGCGGAGAGGTGAAAGGTGCAGGGCTTACAGCAGCATGGCGCTTGAGATCCTATCCTTGCAGATACTCGGTGGGAAAACGGGCTCTTGCTTGCTTGGCGACTTTTCAACATAGACTTCCCAAAACCCAAAGGCGATGAAGAGTGCAACCGCCAGCACCAGTGTGGCTATGACAATCGCATTGCTCCATGAGTATCGAGTGCCTCCCTCCTCAAGTGCGAACACAAGGAGAACAGAGGCTGCAAGGAGAAGAATTATTCCAAGCACGTCGATGCGGACCCAGTTCGATCGCCGGACCTTTGCCCGCAACACTTTGAGTAGTGAGAGGTTGGATGAATCTTCGGAAGCTGGCAGGAAGAAGCAAACCATGACAAAGGCAATGGCTCCTCCAGGAAGACTATGATCTTGTGTCAGCATGTCACGATGGAGCATCAAGGCAGGGTCGTACTTGAGAAGAAAGACCCAGCGCCAGGTTGAGTGCTGACTGATAACACCACCAAGAATAGGGCCCAGAACGCTTGCGGTGATGAACACTGTCGACATGACGCCCATGTACTTTGCGTATTTGCTGATCGGAACCAAGCTCGGAGCGATTGCGAGAATCATGGCGTAAATGCCTGATGCGCCGATGCCTTGGAAGGCTCGAAGGATGATACTGAGAGGATCTTAGTAAGGCATCATCAGACTAGATGTGGATATTGCCTACAGGTCAACGACATTGTTTGCAGCACCACAAAGACCAGAAAACAAGGTGAAGATGAATAGAGCAAGCAAAAGCATCGTCTTCTTCCCGAAAACATCGCTAAGCTTGGCATAAATAGTCAAAAAGCCTGCAGCCGTTAGTAAAATGTTTGCCATGAGAAAGACGTAATGTGCGCACCGGTGTATGTCAGCAAATAGGATGTGACGATCCAATCGCGAAGGATGAAGCCATTGAGGGCGTTGGTGATGGAGACCAACGATGTACTGACGATGGTTGTCTCGAGCGTGGATAAGAAGAGGCTGATCCAGAGTCTAGTACGATAAGCTTCAAGTCACTGGAGTATCAGTTCTCCTAACTGACTCACGCTGCGCTCAAAGAATGAAGCTTCCATCCTGTAAGATATTCCTTATCATCGTTGTTTTCCGTCGAATCTGCTTCCGGGGAGGAGGCCGCCGCATTGTGGAGAATTGGCGTCGATCCTTTGTTCTGTAGCGTTGTTTCAGTGGGTTTAGAGGGTACAGGGGGTTCTGTATCCATTTCGTGGCCCGGATCTTGACTGCGACTTGTACGACGCTGCATTGTCAAAAAGACACGGTGAGTAATTTCATTGCAGAGACAGAAAATTCAGGCAGAGAAAGAAGATTGTTTTTGGAGGTGCGAAGATTAATCGGACCATTTTAATTAGCTGAAGGTCAACGCGAAGACGCGCAAGCGACCCTCCATGAATCAAATCCTTCCAGATGTGACATTCTGTTGGCAGTGCTGAGGCCAGAGTGTCCAACAGAATATCCTCGTCTAACCCCTGCAGTTTAAGATCCTGAAACAATCTGCATCCTCCCGCCATTAAAATTAGAATCAAAGATCCATTCTCACTACATATCACTTGGAACCTATGCCCATGTAAGCTTGTTCAAGGCAGAACGATCGGGATGCCGCGTTCGGATAAATCTTACCCGACTCATTTCCGTGGCGCAACTCATCAACTGAGGTCCTGGCAACGATCATGATCTGACAGAACAATCTTCTGTAGATACTCTGCTGTGAACCCCTATAAACATGTCGCAAGCCCCTGAACCCCTACAGGACCTTTTCTTCAAGTCGTATAATGACACCTTTCCGACAACAATCGTCCTGCTCCATGGCCTCTTCAGCTGTAACCTCGAATGGGAGCACGTCATTCCCCACCTCAGCGATTACCATCTCATGGTCCCAGATCTCCCCAGACACTCCCGATCGCGAGACATAGGGCCATGGTCAATTGAGCTCGCTGCAAACTCTGTCGCGCAGCTCATCCGAAAGCATGCCCATGGTGGACAAGCACACGTTGTTGGCCTCTCACTGGGCGGCTTCACCACGATGGAATTAATCCGCCGACACCCAGACCTCGTTAAATCAGCTTTCGTCACTGGCTCAACCCCATTCCGACCATGGCAAGTCTGGGCAGCAGAAAGACCTAGCCTCCTACACTACGGTCTAAAAATCGTTCTTAACAGTGGTTTCTACGCTCTCAGCGTCTGGATGAAGGGCCTCAAAGATCATACACAGCTAAAGAAGGAAATCGCTGTCAACAATGATTGGAACTTGGTCCATGACGCTTACGCCGGGCTTGCCAAGTGGCAGCAACAAGACGTCAAGGGAGTTGCTGAGAAGGACAAGCGCATATTGGCAGCTGCTGGAGATCAAGGTGATGATTTCGATGGTGCCAAGGAAATGGCTCTGACGTTTCGCAAGGAAGGGTGCGATGATGGAAAGAAGAGTACTGCGGTCCTTATCAAGGGGGCTATTCATGCCTGGAATCTGCAGTTTCCAGAATTGTTTGCCCAAGGTATCAAAGCTTGGGTTGAAGAGAAACCTCTTCCTCAGGATTTTGTGAACTTGATTGACGAGTGAAGTGATAAAGGCGCCTGAGCCTCTGGAAATCGGATGACAGATACATATTATTCATTATGAAAATCATAACTCCAAAATACCCATCCTCTTGTCGCGCATTGCCCGAGAAACGCAAATGCTACCATGTCGTACTATTGAAGAAGCCAAAGAACGGAAGAACTGGCGTCTGCGTATCCATACTGTCCATAGCTGGAAGATTACCAGCCATAGACAAGTCCCCAGTCATAGTAGGGCTTTGAAACATATCCGTTGAGGCACTCCCGTTTGTGCCCATCTGCATCTGATCCATACCTCCTAGGCCACAACCATTCGTGGCCTGGAATGGCACCTCTCTAGGGCTCATCCATGACAATCCAGCCTGCGAGACAGCAATCCGAAGCTTCTGCACGCACTCAGGAACCTCAAAGGGAGTTCCAAGTTGCTCCAGCGCCCTTTGTCGAGGTTCCCAAGCTTTGAGCAACAATCTTGCGAGTTGAAAGTTTTTATGCTGGGATAGATTCCAAAGCTCTTCATAATGACGGTAAAACCTATCGAAGAGGCTCCATGTCCGTTCTGTAAAAGATCCAACTGGTGAACGATGGACCAGCTGGCCCGCGAGGAATATGAGTGAATCGAAGTGAAAGTGCGACTTGGATGAGTACGCAAAAGGGCCGTTTGCTATGAGATCATGAAGCGCCTGTTCATTCTCATTGTGCGCAAGCCAGATTCGAAAGAAGTTGTCATGTGAGTTTTTCACTTCTGTTCCCCATTCTGGTGTGTCTTCCATCGGTGTCGCCATCGTTCTGACTTCCCTCAGAATATGAGGTCTAAACGCCAAAGCGAAGACATGAAGTGGACCTCCTGATGGATCACAGTACTTTTCCTCAGCCTCACTCATCGTTTTATCGAATTCATCAGCGAGGTGTGTCAACTTATCCAACGACTCATGATACGTATCATATTCGGGCGTTCCAGGTTCCACGTCTTGACCTCCTAGTAGAAGGTGTTCGAAATCGGACATCTGATGATCTTTGACGAAGCGAACAATCTCATAAAGAAGGAGAGCAAAGGCCATTTCTGTGGCACCCTGTTTGTTCTGGATCACTTTAGATTCTGGTGAGAACTCGGCGTCGTTGATGTTGTGAGGAAGCTTGGTGTCGCAACCCAGAGGTAGAAGCGTTGGGTTCATTCCAGATGTTGCGGCGTACATGCAGTCCAGTATGATGATTCGCCACCATACTCGACGACGCATCTCTGTGTCGAAGGGAGTCAGGCCGAATGCTTCTCCATCGCGGTGGACGCCCATCTTGTGAGCTATACGAATAACGACACCGCTGAGAACCCATACTGCGTCATGGTTGCTGCGGCCTTGCAAGGCGATCTGCGAAAGGATTAGCTCTCTAGCGCATCTTGGTCAGGGTTTGCGGTCCTACCAAGTATAAAACCAGTGCTTGAAGAACGGTCATATCATAATTCCTGAGAAAATTGACCTTGTTCAACGCCATCTTCAAGCCTTGGGTGAATATCTGCAAAGCTTCATCCTTGTGCAAGCCCAACATCGTCATCGCTTCCTCGCCCGTCAAAGTGACGGCAGAAACAAGATAGATAGCATATAAGAGTGCCCGGTTCTTGTGCGATATATCGGAGTGGTTTGTCATTGCACCGATTACCAGATGTTCTGTAGTCGGAGTATGAATCATTTTGGTTACAGGATTGACTCTCTCCAGAAACACCTGCCATAAGCGAAGAATCTGGAAAGGCAGCGGCGCTTGATCATTGATACTCAGAGCGGAAGTCCTGGCTAAAAGAAGGTCATCGTCTTCGTGGGGAGCGGGTGAATCGGTGGGATGGCAGTTCTCCTCGTCTGACGTGTCCTCATCAAGAATATGACGCATTTCTGAGATCTGTGAGCTGAATGTCAGCAAAGGCCTGGAGATTCAGAGATTAGAAGGGATTCCAGACATTCTCGTGTATTCTGCCCCAGATGTAGCTATCCAGGAATTTGTACCCGCCATTCCGAACTACTAACTTGCCAGGGCCAGTTGGTGTCTGAGCGCCGTGTCCATTAGATTGAGCCGGTGAAGACCTGGCAGAGATTTCCATCGGATCATGAGGCGTCAATCCATTTGCGTCTGAACTCTGCTTGGGTGAGTCTTGGGAGGTGTACTGCTCCAGCAGAGCCTCGAGGTTCTTAATTCTCTCTTGTAGCAGCGCATTTGGCGCTCTTCTCTTGCGGGCTGGAGCAGGCGTTGATGGCACGCATGGTACATTGGCCTGGGTGTGTTAGTTTCAACATCGTCTCCCAAAGCTCTAGAACTTACCTTGATGCAGTTGTTACAGGGAAACACGCGATTGCATTTCACTTTGCGATGCTGACAGTGGTTGCACGCTAAGACCCGAGGCGTTTTGAGCGCTGGAGCGGAGGCATCGAAATGATAGGGCGAGTCTTGAAGCTGCTGGAAATCCGATCCACCATTCATGATTATCGACTATTATTCTTCAGTCCCTAGGTAGTCTCGCGAGTGGGTTATATCAGAGTTGTGTGTTGAAGCATTGTAAGAGTTGGGAATCTCCAGGTATCGGTATTTCCGTGACGTGATAAACTCGGTATCTCGGGCTCTTATACGATCCCGGTCACGGCGTTATGATGGTTCAATACACCAGCCAATCAGCTTCACCTCGGCAATTTCCACATGGTTTTGACAGATACCGAATAATTATGCGAACGGCTCATTCGGAATCACATTCATTACGTCGATGCGATAGTTTCGCGTCTTTGATGTTCTGCAGGGAAGCAAAGAGTTGATGGGCGACAGATTCACCTCACGTAATGCACTAATGCACCCTTCCGCCCTTATTCCCTTAGACTCGCCGACGATTGCCAGATTGAGGCAACACTCCAAATGCTGTGCCGCCAAATGGCCTCACGAATGTCAATTTTCAGGTTACGGACTTCTCACCGTCATCGCCATGATGTCACGTATGTGCAGCTATAAGAGAGTCGTAGCTTCGCTCTCGTCTCAGATCTTCAGCTTTTCTGCGAACATTATTTCCATTTTAAATAAAATTCAGCATCAACTCGTTCACCATGTCTTTTCCATTCGGCCTCGCTGTCGTGGGGACGAACTGGATCACCAACTCTTTCGTACAATCATGCCATGAGAGCAAACTATTTACCCTCACGGCTGTGTACTCGAGGAAGCTCGATACAGCGAATAGTTTCATCTCCGAAACGCCCTCAATCAAAGATGCTTCTAAAGTGGAGGCTTATGATGACTTGGACACCATGCTGTCCAAGGGGTCCAATATTGATGTTGTGTACATCGCATCACCCAACTCGTTGCACTATGAACAGGGCATCAAGGCTCTCAATGCTGGCAAACATGTCATCATGGAAAAGCCCTTCGCCTCCAACATGAAAGAACTCGAGGCTCTTTATGAGCTTGCCGACTCCAAGGGTCTCTTCATTCTCGAAGCTTATCGTCATATTCAAGAGCCCAACTTCAAGACACTTCAACGGCTACTTGATGATGAGAAGACTAGAGCAGAGAAGTTTGGGAAGATTTATGGCGCAAATCTCTCGATGGCAGTGTATTCCCCGTTATTTGGAGACATCACAGAAGGCAATGTTCCAAATGTTGCGTCTCCCAAGTTCAGTGGAGGCTGTCTATGGGACATGGGTTGTTATCCTGTGACATTCGCCGTGCGGCTCTTTGGCAAACCCTCATCTCAGGCATACTTTCCAGTCATTCTCGAAACAGGCGTTGATGGCGGTGGTCTCATCGTGTTCCAATACACGCCCGAGTCTTCAAAGCACCAGCAAAGCTTTACACTATCGGCCCGCACGAGCAAGCTTTATGACTCCCATGCACCAACCGAGATCTACTGTGAGAAGGGAACCATCAAGATATTTGGCGGTCAGGCTTCGAACGTCACAGATATCTGCACTATGAAGTTCTTTCCAAGAGGATCACAAGAGTCTAAGGAGCTGGGAGATATCAGTCCTAAGTATACAGATATGTTGAACCTGACGTGGGAGGCCAAGGAGCTTGGACGTATCATTAAGGAGAGTGACCGGAAAGCTGAAGCTGACTTGAGAGCACTTAGTCGAAGCGTTCTCACAGTGATGGAGGATATGAGGAAGAAGAACGGCATTGTGTTTAGTAGTGATTCATGATGGTATGTCATCCTTGAGACCTAGCTAGAGGGCTGCAAGATAGATATGTGGCTACTTATAAGAAAATGACGACTTCCTCTTTTCATTCCGATCTCCAGGTTATTATCAATCTGCCTTTTCCGGAGCTGCCCAATTTTGCACCATGTTCGGGATTTCGTCGCCGAGCGTCATATCGCCATCGACAAATGAGATACTAAAGACATCAACCCCTTCCGCAAACCCACCGAAACCGCTAAAGTCAAACATATCCGTCGATAGACCCCAGTCGGCTTCCACTGAGGTTTGGCCTGCCAGCGTCGGACTACCAGGTCTCGTTGGAGTTGACAAGGATGTGTAGTCGACACTTTGCCATAGAGCTTTAACGTCTCCAGGAGTTCGCTCGACGTTTGAGGGTGAGAGCTCTTGTCCGCGACTCTCGCACTGACTATGGAATCTCTCTAGTCGCTTTACCTATTAGAGTTAGGGTCAGATATCTTTGTCGAAGAACTGATATCATGGGCTTACCATTAGAGCAGCATGGTTCCAGTAGCAAGACAAGTCCTGTAACAATTGCATGGCAGCAAGGTAATGTTTCTGGCTCTCCTTCCGGATATGATCTCTGTCATCGTTCAAAGATAAAGCATGAATCGTACCAGCAACCATGATACAATATCCGTAGATAGAGGTTAGTATAGGCACATTCTGGTTCTTCATATCCAGTAGATCCGTGATGCTCTTTGCATGAGTCCTACATTTTTCCCAGGCTGTCTTCATGAACACCGATGGGGCCTTTTGTTTACCTGACTGTAGGCGTTGCTGAATAAGAAATGGGTGATGAAGTAGACAGTGAGATAGGTGGAACATAGCCTTGGCGAAGATGAAGGAGCCAGCGAGTAGTTGATCAACGACACCATCGACGGTGCATCTTTGTTTCAAGCTTTCTAAGGGGTCCTCGTTCATCCCAAAATAGTGTTCTGCTTGGAGTAATGCCGAAGATAACGTAGCGTAAGGGGCTGTTGAAGACCAAGGAAGTCCCAGCTGAGATGTTTGGGTATCGTGCAAAACGTAATGCGAGACACGGCCAAGGATAGATGCCATCACATTGATCAGGCCAAGTGGGCAGCAACCGTCGATAGCTTCTTGTTCCACACAATCACCAGTCAGTTCGTCAAGAAATGGCGTCTTCTCCTCACGGCCCTCCTTGAATGCATCCTCAGAGCACGGCAAAGACACCTTGCATTCTTCGTCCCGGATGGCGGAGAAACGTCCACGAGAAAGGCTGATGAGTTTATCTTGGAGATACAGCGACCAGAATGTTCTTTTTCTTTCCTCACGCTCAGCTGCTGGTAGTGATGGGTCGGGTTCTAGGTGAAACTTGTTATTCTGTGCAAGACGGATAGCAAAGCCCTGCTTCATATGGGCTTGGCTACAGAGACCGGCTAGGCAATTCGGCCAGTTAGTAACTATTCCAAAGTCCAAAATATATGGTGCAAGATGAATTGACTCACCCGGAACCTCAGTGCTTACTATCAATATGATGGTTTGGATAACTGTCAAAATCTTTTCTGCGGGTGCATTACCAGTCCAAGGAAGTTCTATGGTCTCCCAAGCCTTGGCAGCGTAGCTAGATGCATCGTCGGAACAGTTGACTTGAGTGACTGGTAGAGATGAGTATCGTCTTGCAGCTGACAAGAATCCCCAGAGTAGATAGGTTGGCAGCGTGTCATCTGCTAATCGTTGCCGAAAGGTTGGTTCGTGAAAGAGGGAGTAAGGTTGGCTGTGACAGTAGCGGAAGTAGACATCAGCAGCAAATAGAAGGGAGCTTGGTTGAGGGCGTTCACTCGCGTTAGATTGTATGGTTGAGGGGGTCTGAAGGAGTACGGGGGCCGGGGTAGTGGCTTGGTAGTGAGTACGTTTGTTTGGTGGTTGTGGACTTGTGACCAGCGGCAGCAGTCTATGTCTCGATCAGAATGGGATCACCAATGAGTATAAGAGGTTGATGGCGCTGACCTTTCAACTGTAGCTTGCAGCGTTGATATCTGATCTTCTAAAGAAGCAAACCTCGACGTGATGTTATCCTACCCAAGGTCAGCATCACCAACCCAACAACAGTGGACCACATACCATGATAGCCTCAGGCACATCCCCCAAAGCAGGCTGAACAGCCAAATTCGTCCTTCTAAGACTCCTCCCATCCTCCGCATAAACACAAGGTTGGCCAAGCCGATTACAAAACTGACATATCGGTTTCTCACCCGTGCAGCGAACCTTTTTCTTCCTGCAGTTGAGGCAGGCTTGGCGAATTCTCTTGCGACGGCTCTCAGGCCCGTCTGAATCGTCGTGGGAGTCTGACATTATGGGCTGGAGGGTTTTCTGATTCGATAAGGGAGATGCAGCTTGGGTTAAGGGACGGCCTTGAGGGCGGTTTGCGGGGATGCGGGCGGCGCGGCTATACACGGTTGTGTAATGCCGTGTTGCGGTCCGATACCCGCCACTTCTTGCAGATCAGTCAAACTTTGAGTTTCTTTATATGTGAGAGAACGCAGTAAGTGTCATATATGTGAGATAATAGTATTTTGACCTTTTCAAGTCTTCAGAAACTGTTCATCGTCACCATGTCAGCTATCCCAGCATCAACAGAAGTGCAACAGTACTCCCAACACGCAAATGGACGCCGGAAACGCAGAGCTCGCAGAGCTTGCCTGACATGCAGATCTCGAAAGGTCCGATGCGATGTTATGCAAAAGTCACCTTGCAGCAACTGCCAATGGAACTCGTGCGAGTGTGTAGTAATAAGACCTCGTCGATCACCGTGAGTCAACTTCCAGAGTCTACCGACCGTTTGACTGACAAACACAGTTCCAAGAGGAACAAAGCAGACAATAAATCTTCCAAGCAAACCAAAACGAAACAAGTCCCCGTTGAGGCCACGCGCGATAGTTTAAGCTATCCATACTCTCCAACGTCGTCGGATATCGAGGTCAAGGATGAGGAGTCCAGAGGTGAGTCAATATATCATGAGCCGCTGTTCTTTAGCATGATTATTGGTCTAACAGCTTAAACAAGTCCTTGAACCATCATATCCTGCTATAGATGGTATTTTTTCACCTTTAACTCCTGTTTCACAACTTGAAGATGAATATTGTTTCGGTCCGCGATACGCTAGCAACCATACGGATCAGACTTCCAGCATTGCCTGGGATTACTCAAGCGCAGCTTCTTTGCCATCTCCCGCTTCTTCTGAGATATCGAAGAAACAAGATTCAGATCCTATTATCTGGTATGCTGGCGATGGAATGGGTGATGATCTAATAAGCAGTCTGTTGGCACTTCCATTTGACAATTTGAGACACATTTGATGGCCTTCTCATTGAGAACCTCAAAAGCACGGACCGAAGCCCGAGACGGGACCGACACTAATCATCACATCCGACCAAAGAATCTTTTATTACATGAGGTCGCCACGATGAATGAATAATATTGCTCGGACTCTGATCTCGTCCCGAAACATGCGGTCGATTGCCATAGTTACAGGTCAGACAGCGTCAGCCATGCTGAGGTCTAATCGCGGCTAATGAGCCCAGGCCCACCAAGATTTTTACCCCAAATTTTGGCAAACATTCTGTGCCAATTGCCAAGCTGATCAGTGACGCACGGGGATCTACAAACAATGGAACTGGGGAGTGCAAACAAACAATCGAGGCTTCTACAGAGACTGTCTTCGCTCGGCTACACGTTGATGCAATAAGGCGCGACGAAAGGCACGCCAATAAAACAGCGGTTCAATGACAGTTGCGCGCCCGTGGAGTCAAGGGAGTCGGGCAGTTACAGAAAGGCTACAGTAGCCACAACGCTTGTATTGAGTGTTTTTATAGTAAAACTAGAGACCAGTACACCAGGCCGAATGAATAGAAAATCCAAGACGCCGTCACCCACGGGTATTGTCCGTTATTATCCCCCATCACGCATGAAGCTTTTACAGCATCATGACACCAGCAAGACCAGCGACAGCAAGGACGGCAACAGCCTTGATGGAGTTGACGCCAGCAGCGTTACCCTTGTCGGCGGTGGAGCTAGAAGCAGCAGCGTCGCTGGACTGAGAAGCATCGCCGCTGGAAGAAGAAGAGCCAGTCTCCTTGGCCCAAGTGACCTTGTCGCAAATGGTCGCAGACTCCTTGAGGGAAGCAATGCGAGAGCTGACCTCAGGGACGTCGCTGCAGGCATCGAGGAGAGAGGAGATGCCATCCTTCTGGTCGATGTACCAAGAGCTGAGCTTGGAAGCGTAGGAAGTGTACTCCTTGGCCATGGAGCCAGTGACGGCGGGGATGACACAAGCATCGGTCATGGTCATGGCATCGGTCTGCTTGGCGAGGAAGCTCGCGAGCGAAGAGTCGGGAGTAGGGATGGCGGTAAGGTCGGGGAGGATGCTGGAGGCGACGGAGGCGCACTCCTTAGCATCGCGCTTCTCGAGGCGCTCGAGAGCAGGGTGCGAGGCAGCGACGACGGTCGCGCCGACAGTGAGGATGATGGCAGAGCGCATTGTGATTGGAGGGTATGGGTATTATTAAAGAATAAAGTGTTGGTGTTGGTTGTCGAAGCGGAGAAAGAAGAATGAGTGAATGGCTATTAACGAGAGTTGACTCAAAACAGATGGGATGGATGCGAGAACCAACAGAAGGATTCCAAGGGCTTTGTATTTAAGATTGTCTCAAGGCGAGGAGTCACGATTGTGGCGGTATTCATTACCTAGGCAGGGTTAAGGGGCTTCCTATTGTAGTTAATGTTTGGGCTATGTCTTATTTCCCGGCCCCCACCTCGTAAAAAGGCTGAATGCCCTCACGAAACACCAAACATTTAGTGCCACGATGGGTCTGACCTCCATCTCGGTAGCTCGTGTTCAGCCGCACGACTGGGTGCATCAGTGACCCATTGTGTTCCGTACGAAGACGGGAGGCGTTATGCCCGGCTGTACTCCGTACCGTCTCTGCATCTCCCATCTGCATTAGATGGAGGACATTCAGGCTTACCATAACGCATAACAAAGCATCAGGGTGCCACAAACCCCCTGCATGTTAAGTTTTCAGCTCATCAAACAACTGTACCTTGCGTGCGTTAGGCAGTTTCACCCATGGCCCTTAAGGCTTACAGCCCCTTTAGCGCGCGCCAGATCATCCGGCCATCTCCTAACTGAGAATGCTTCGCGAGTTACCATCGGCAGCGACTTGCCGTTGCGCCTCTCACATGTGGAGCAACTCATTTAATCCGCCTTATGCTTATGCTACTACAGCTTTTGGACATTCGTGTCACATGCCGCATTCAATTGGTCGTGAGTGATTGGAGGCACAAGTTTCGATGATTATCTGTGCGGACCTGGTCGTTTTCCTATATCAGATAAGCTTAGTTCTTAGTGACTGGGTCTGCCCCAGAATGAACTCCAGTCTCCAGCGTTAGAATCACAACAAACTCAGCCTTGGCAGTCTAACTTTCAGCTCGTCTTCACGGCGACTTCCGAAAAGTGGTTTTTCTTTCGTAACCCGACAAACCTAAAATGAAGAAATGCCGTAATTTTGAGCGACCCTTCGGCGAACAAGATTGTTAGTCATACTAACAACTGCTGGCGAGTTGTGAAGCTTCAGGGTAGGTAGGACAATTAACATGACACACAGCAGAATATCTCGACTACTGGTATTCTGGCCTAAAGTGACAGACGACTTCTAGAAATTACGAGTCCATTAATTGCTACCGAGTCGGGTTGTGTTCCTTTTGTTGACTGTATCAAAAGTCCATGGGAAATTGATGCGCCCCCAATTCTATTCTAATCAATAAGGTGAATCTTGGACCAGCTCTCAACACACCAAACTCCACCCTAACGCTTGTGAAATGAGCAATTCGTGTTCCACCAATACGTAAAGATCAATGCAAATACATACTTCAATCATCTCTGTACGAGACATAGAGGCTTCCTGTGTAACCCTCCAGCCTTTTCTGTATTTTGGCTGAATAAGCATGTCAGCCCTATGCGGGGTTTTTGTGCTTCAACAGCTCATCCTTGCATCAGATCTCAGGCATAAACGATCATGATACCTAGATCCTGAGTGACGAAAAACCCGGATCTGCGTTTGAATGCCGTGAAGATGGCGCCAATCCACCCGGAGTCGGGGGCGGGTAAGTCCGAGGCAGAGTTGGCTGCAGGCTTGTTGCTGACGATGAACAGGGCAGTTCTATGATATGTCGCCCCCGAAAAGATTAGGTAATTCCAAACCTTGGTCTAGTCTTCCCTTGATGTAGACTAACACGATCGATATAGGACGAGGGAGGCATGCCATTGTCTTCGAATGTCGTGATCCAAGCGGTCGCATCTATGCTATGAAGCTATTCAAGCAAGACAGCAGAGATAGGATCCGTCGCGAACTCGAGATATTCCAATATCTCCAAAATGGCCCGAATATCATCAAGTTCATCGACGCCGTCCAAGGTGAGGAGGTTCGCATTCCCCGAAACCCGAGTCCTGGGCCAGGATTGACATTGTGAGGCACAGGGGTCCAACATCGGCATCATCCTCGAATACGTAGATAACACAGATTATCGAACGCTATATCCTCGGTTTAATGACCTGGACATCCGATATTACACCCGCGAGCTTCTGAGAGCTTTGGACTTTGCTCATAGCCAAGGTGTTATGCATCGTGATATTAGACCCCAAAATGTGGTGATCGACCATGAGAATAGAAAGGTGCGACGCATAATGACCAAATCTGGCTCGCATTAACGTATCATAGCTCCGCCTAATAGGCTGGAGCTCAGCAGACTTCTACCGACCCGACGAAGATTTGGACACCTGTGTAGGCCTCTGGAAGCCACCAGAGCTTCTTCTCTACCACGAACGATACGACTTTAGCATAGACATGTGGTGCTTCGGGGCTATGCTCGCAGCCATGATCTTCAGAAAGGAACCATTCTTCCACGGGGCTTCGCGTATTGATCAACTGAGGCAAATTGCTGAAGTCCTTGGCACAGATAAACTTTACCGCTTTGTAAATGAATATGACCTTGAGTTGGACGACGAGGAAATTGAAGCTCTAGGCCAACATCATGAGCAAGCTTGGACCGATTTCATCAACTCGGATAATGAGAGGCTTGTATCTGATGAGGCTCTGAGTCTTATTGACCAGCTTCTACGATTTGACCCGAAAGCAAGTGTTGTCCTGCGAGCGCTAGTTGGTACTTGGTAGTGTATACTAACATGTGTATCTAGGAACGACTCACGGCTGCTGAGGCTCTTAGGCACCCATATTATGAGATGTTGCTTTCAGAATCACGAGCAGGTCAAATGAGTAGATGGACTTAAAGCAGGCCAGAAGAATTGGAACCATCTTGTAAAGATATCCCGTTATTGAGCAGGCCGCGTAGGCTGGCCGAAGTTGCTGGACCTGTCTAACATTGCAGGCCCAACTTCTGGAACGTCATGAGTTATCTACTGTGCATGAACTCATGGGCAGTAACTGTACTTATTCCCGAGCTCCTGGGATATTGGAGGGATTAGGACCCCATCTCGCTTAATGACCCCGTTTTACAAAAATCCACTCACGAACAAAAACTGCCAAAAACGTGCGTCATCCGGAATTCGAATCCGAGCCTCAACTTTTCTCAATGGAAGAGTTGAATCCTAACCCCTAGACCAATGACGCTTTGAGTTGTGCTTTGATGGAGACAGCGAGTTGCTAACGTGCACCATCATGGGAACCTCGGTGGACTAACACAGGAGCCTAGCAGCAATCTGGTAATGCTTCAGTGCGGCCCGTATTGCATAAATTAAGAGCCTCATACCATCGTAACTGGACTTATTTCCGAGTCTTTTAGACGGCAACCCCCAGGCTTACTGGGAGACGCTTATTTGCCGGCGAAACTGTACCACGAGTTCTGATCTAACTGGTCCTTGGCCCGAACTTAGCGACATCTCAGGAATTGCATAAATTGTGGATCATACGAAACACGACGCTTTTTGTTTAATTGCCGTGTCTTGAAGATTTGATCACTATTGTTGAGGGAAAGGCACGTCAAGAAGGATCCGCGGATTGACTCTCGATGGCATGGCTATTAGCCGTCAGGCCGGCTATTTGAAGATCTGTTGCATCTTCAAAACGAGGTCCAAGTGGAAAAGTCATTTCGTTCACCTAAATATCCGAAGCATCAGGCCAGTCTATGGTACCAGATGCTGGACCTGCCATACGACACAGAGTCTCAAAATCGTCCAGTCACCACGTGCTCCAATGATAAAGGGATTTTGCCAATGAAGGTATCCCAGGCCGGTCTCGGCGCCAAGGGAAGGGCCAGAACAAGGGAAGATACAGTCTGCTATTGGGAAGATACAGTCTGCTATTGGGAAGATACGGATTATCCGTTGGCAAGGCTCTGATACATGAATGTTGATGCAATAAGTTTGGAAGATTCACGAGCGTATTGTTTTCATAGCTGGCGTGATATTGAAGTACCTGGTTCTACAAGCGGCGATAGTGTACACGAACTAAAGGATGTTTGAAGCCTTGTCTTTGTGCTACATTAATTGGTACGGCATTATGTTATAATGTCCAAGTTACGAGGTGGATGTGTTATTTGTAGTTGGTACTTGTGGCTAAGAGCATAAATCGGCACAGAGAACTGGAATATCCAAAGGCCGTAACTTTCATGAATAATTGATTGATGCCTAAAGCTTATGACGCCTCAACGAGACATACCAAGCCAACACACTGAGAAATCTCATTTAACCTTGGCTTTTGGAAGGTAATATGCGCATAGCCTCGCCGTTTTTTAAACGCACTTGAACTGTGTTCATGAAATTTGCTATTTAGGCTATGAGGCTTGAAAGCAGATTCTTACATCGTGCGCCTTGCTCGATTTGTAAAACGTGTTTCATGAATGCTCACTCGTTCTCCCCATCAACCCAATCGGGGTCGATATCGATATCGTCACCATCCAGGCTTTTCTTTCCACTCTTGACCAGTTCAGCCCACATAGTCGCCTGTAGCTTTTTGACAAACACGTCTTCTCCTTGGATACTATAATCGACATCTTGTCCGCAGTGGATCATAGCCATGAATCCCTTCTTAGCAAGTTGCGCAAGTGAAGTATCAGGGTGATGGCTAAGCTTCTGGAAGCGACGTCTCCAAAACAACCACCGTGCCATGCCAGATCCAGCCTCACCAGCAGGCCCAAGAATCAGTGACGAGTGTTCCAACTGCTGTTCGTCTGCTTTGAGAGCGCAGTGCCTGAGAAGCGCTTGAGAACACAGCTCCATCCATATAACTGCCCCAGGCAGAAACTTGGCAATGTTGTCGTTGCTGATCTCAAGGGCCTCGCGCATATACCATAGCCCAGTCGAAGAAATCTGTTTTTCGCAAACGCCAGCAGCTAAGACCTTGGCAGAGAAGGTTGCAAGACTTCGCAGCTCAGCCTCTGAACCTTCTTTTACCAGCTCTTCCCAGAATGTCTGTAAGCTCTTCGCAAAACCATAAGATTCCCAGTGTCTTGCGATATTCTGCCCAGCGTAGAGTTCTTTGTATACAGAATCAAACTGTCTTGTCCACAATAAAAGAAGGACAAGGCGATCTTGGAAAAAGCTGTCACTGTCTATAGCGGTGCTGGCTTTGATGAACATATACCACAAGACGTCTAGATTCTTCTGTACCGTGGAGAAGTCCGCCACAGGTCTTTTGAGTGGCTCTTTGATGGGGCGGAAAGCAAAACTCTTGATGGATATGAGAAGGTCTTGCTTATTCTTGTCACTTGCTATGTCTTGAAGATCTTCAGGAAAGCCTTTCAAAATTCCCTGTCTAAAGCGTTCGTCGTGGTCGACCTTAGAGTCGGTCTGAGATGAAGTCATAATGAGTTATGACATTGAAACTAAAACTTGTCAATTTTGATATACAATAATGCGATATGAGTATCATATGAATAGATTCAAGATGGGGATGAATGACAAGTGAGATGCCTTTTATGAGAACAAGTACTCAGTGCTGCCTGAGGCGACAACTCTAGGCAGCAGTCGAAAAAGATCTTTTTGCAATTACATCTATTAAGACCATTTGTCCGTTCTTTTTGCAACTTCCTTATTCTTAACATTGCATGGTTAACGTGGGGGTTAGACATCGTGGGTAAATGCGGTGATTGGTCACTCTATACGCGCTTCGGAGGCCACGTAGGATCAGAGATAAGATAAAGATGAGAGACATAGATAGAAGTTTTATCATTTCGTGGGTTAGATAAACTATGTCGTTTGGGGATTTGAGGATGTAGTTTCTTGTCCTTTGACATGAGCTCAGCCTTAGTGGGTGGGTGGTGTCCATTATGGCTGGCTATATTGCCTCGGGAGAAACGGTTTCCGCAGCGCTATGGGTTCTTAGCCAATCACGACCATAATAGCATTGTATCTCTCTGAGTGGCCTTGGTCTCCAATTCCAATGCTTATCGCAATGGGAGTCGTCAACCTCAGAGGAACGCTGGACATGGTCGTAAAAATCAAGGAAACACTGAACTGGTGCCGGTGTATAGCCCTGGACAGGCAGACCCCAGAAGAACTCTGTGTCATCCGTGGCTAAATTTTCCGACTTAACGACAAAGTAAAGGTGTCTGATCGACTCGAAAAAGGAAAAGATGAACAAGTTTGCGTATGGAGCCGGCATGTGTGGGTTTGAGAGAGCCTGATTCCATGGCCAGTCTGTATAGAGACGAACAGCAACGTGCTGAAATGAGTTAAGGACCTTTCTGGTACGACTGAGTTCTCGCCGAGTCACCTCCGATAACTCTACAGTAGTAAGACGTTCCATATCGTCGTGGGCATGAGGGGTTCCTCTAATACCCTCGATGCACAAAATGTCGTATGCGGGATTGCATCTTATTCTTGTAAAGCCCTCTCTTGGGTTCTCTGAATTCATAAGGATGATTATCTTTGGGTATCTCAAGAGATAGACTTGGCGAGCATCGCAACAAGCCAAGCTCAGTCTGTGTGACTCTCTAAATTTATCCGTTTCGAGGCCTCGGGTGATGAAGTTCCCGCTAGTTATGCACATGCTGGGCCAGGCGTAAACGGAACGAACAGTGCAGCCGAGTGTCATGTCAAGACTAATGTTGATAAACCTTGAAGTTGCATCAAAGGCTGCTTCCCATATCCTAAATTGGAGCTCCGCTGGCAACTGAGAAAAAAGAAGGAATGAAGATAAGTCCGATAAAGACTTGGCTTTTCGCTTGGGATCGCTAGTTGGAAATTCATGCATGGCAGAAATTAAAATGATAAGATGACAGTCCAAAGCAAAGATCTTAACCATAGGTGGCTTTTTATAATCGTGAAGTTTAGATAGATCATAGAGTTCACCTGCAAATTTAGGCTCTTGAGATTGAAACGGTTTACTGGAGCATTAATATGATCATACCTTAGTTCTGTGGATTGGTCATAAACAAGGTTTTCTGTGGCGATATAAGCTCTCAGTCACGAGTCTCAACTGAGAATATTCCTTTTGCTCGCACTTTAGCCATTATGCCATAATGTATCGCCAATTACTGGAGTAAATTTATAAAGATTTTAAGTCGAAATTCTTTTCTAAATGGGCAGTATAAGTAAGAGAGGAAATCGCGTGCTTTTTGATAATAAGAGCATCTCACATGAGCGCAATTCCCAAGTTCTTAGCTTTTGTGCTGGCAGTTATCCAGCGGAAGATGAGTCCTGGCGAAAACCTCATCTGAGAGTCAGTATTGATGCCAACAAGGTCGTGCATGTTGAAAAGAAAGGGTAATAAGGGTCAACAGGCTGATGGAATACCCGGAGATAGCACTAGGTCTCCCATCTCAGAAATAGTTTTCTATTTTCATGCAGTATGCATTGCGCTCAGGATCATAGCTGGAGAGCTAAGTTCATTACGTACCACGAGTGGTCTAGACGCCAGTCAATACATCATCGCTACAAATGTCCAAATCTCAGAAAATGTCTCCCCCTCAATGTTGCTCGAGACAAATAAACTCCACAAGTTATCGAAATAGAAGAAAAATAGGCAGATATTCGATAGGCCTACCCTGCTTTGCAGAATGTCTCTCATGAAGTGAACGCCTGGATCGCCTCTTCCAGAATTCCGACAATCTCATCAGGTTTACTCAACATCGACAAATGAGCACTATCAATAATCCTTTTCGTCACATCCGCACCAACCTTTTCCGCGCCTCGGACAAGCATCTTCTGCGCTTCATAAGGGTAAGCCCTGTCATCCTTGGTCATGACCTGCCAGACAGGCACATCCCTCCATCCCTCGTACGTCACCTCGTATCCATCCGTCGAACCAGTCAAAGCATGCTTGCTGAGCTTTCCAACCCAGTACTCGGCCTCTTCTGTGGGAAGATCGTGGTACATCATGTCGATTGGGTCGACTTTGATGACCATTAAATTGTTCTCATAATCAGCTTCGCAAGTTGGTAGAGGCTTGCCGCCTAGGGCGTTCATAAATGACGCGCCTTCGCGGACGAAACCGGTCGCAACATTGAAAAGCCCTATCACACGACCAGTATTTCCGTCTGTGTCGGCTGATTTGCTGGTGAAGCCTCTCATGGCACTTTGTCCCACGGGTCCAGCGTAGGAGTGCACTAAGATAACGACATCAAGTCCTTGCGACGCCTCGCCAGCGATAGCATCGGCGACAGCTTTAACGTCATGCGAGTAATTAACGCCGGTGCTTGTTGATTGGTTTGTCGGAAGTGTGACGGGAATACACTTGAACCCCTTAGCCTCCATGGCGGACATGATCTTGCCCCAACTTTCAGGGCTATGCCATGCGCCAGGCACAAATATGAGGCTAGGTTTCTGGGCCATGTTGCAGACTGATTGGAGGATATTGGCTCGGGATTCGGTGCGGGAGGTAAATAAGGGAGGATGTGTAGGCGGCTTACGATCTCTTTCCAAATCGTGGCTGGATAAAGGCAGCGGGGTTTGTCGTTCAGCTCGTTTATTCTCCTCTAAAGGGGTTAGTTGCTGACAGGCTGGACGCCATTCACGTCCACTCAAAAGTGACTCTGTTGTTGGTAGTGGAGACTCCAGTTCGTCGCCAAGACGTTAGTGATCTATCATTCTCCCGCCTGTTTTCACATAAGAGAATGTTAGTGCCATAGCTTTAGCCAACCTAGACTATCGCAACCAAATCGCTCATCCTGTAGCCATAATTCTCAAATCCCGTGAGTGGCTTCCCGACACCTCGTCAACGCCTGTCTTCGAAGCAAAACTCCTCCCTCAATTCACTGAAAGTCACAATTCATTAGCCCATCGCCGATCCTATTCCCTGAAGACTTTCTCAGAACAAGCTCAAGCCGGTCAGCATGAGTACAGCGACAAGGACTCGGAGGCCCCACACTAGGAGTAAAACAGGGTGTTTGACTTGTCGAAAGCGTCGCGTGCGTTGTGATGGCGGAAAACCAACATGGTATGTCGGAGTTTCCTACCTAATTGCGACAAATAGTCGAAAGTACTACACAAGGCTTTTGTCAGTTTTTTTGGTATTGTGAAACTTACGATTGTAGTACCCGATGTGTCAGTGCAGAACGAACATGCGAGTTTGCTGATCCTAGTATCCCACTTCGAGACCGTAAGGCTATCTGTCTTCCTGGCGAACAGCAACCTTGGATTATAAGCCAGGACACACAGCCAGTAACTTTATTTGTCAATTCCCCATTTGGAAAGTCAGTGGAGCCTTTCGACTGTTTGGGCTTGGACATGACTCTTCGCTCCAGAGAGCTACTTTATTACTGTAAGCGCAAGCCATACAGCATAGTCTGCATAGTCCAGCAGGATCTTTGACACGCTTAGTCCATAACAGCCACGACAGTGCCGATTTGGTACTTAGTAAAGCCTTTAGAAACAGGTACGTACAATGTCACTCCTCACTAAGCCTAGGCTCACCTCGTGCATCTATAGCTTTTCTTCTGTCGCCCAGCATCCCGATGCGCTTAGGGACACTCTTCTGGTGGCAGGGCTGCACTATGCATGGACTTTCGGCGATCTCGAAACGTATAAGCCAACTTTCCTGTTTCACAAACTCTCAACAATACAAGTCTTGAATCGTTGGTTGCAAAACATACACCAACCCGGGCTGATGACCTTCATTCGACATGTTTCAATTCTCTGCTTTATTGAGGTATGCTTTCCATACGAATAATATCTTACGAACGACTGATCATAAAAGGCATCATATGGTAACGTACACGATACAGAGGCTCATATCAACGGTCTCATAAACGCCGTGCACCTTCTCAGTCCTCTGGGCGATGATTTCGGCAATCGATCGGAACTAGAAGAAGAACTTGCCAATCGCTATCTCTTGCTGTAAGTAGTAATTGGTTGACAGATATTCTCACTAATGCTTACCTTTCCAGCACATACTATGCCTATCAAGGCTTCAAGGCCAGGATATTGGGAAGCGACTCTTTACAGAACCTGTTCCGAGAGAACAACACCGCAGAGTTTTCCACGTTCGTATCACAGATCTATCTCTGGAAGACCCAGAATATTGGCCATCTTGAAATGCGTCTCAACGCAATGAAACTCTTGCCATTCTTCTTCGCTGCCCTCCCCTCATCAACGCAATTTCATAACATCGACGCGTCACCGCTAATAGACTGCCTGAAGCACGTTACTACGTCAACACAGACAGTCAGGGAGGACCGTTACAAATGCGACCCAAGCTGGGAATGGATCGAGGGCTCGGATTCTCGACTACTTTGCGCTACTATCGGCTCCCATTTCTCTTCTCTCTTTCATGACGATATGTTCTCATCAGCGCACTCCTCGAAGCACAGCACTTCTTGGTCTGGTATGTGCGCTGCATCGAGCTTGTATATGCACAGCGTCCTGGAACTTTGGAATGGTGTCGAGCCCATGGACCCTCGTCTCCTTCCGAGGTTTCTATGTATTTTGAATCGGGATCTCAGCCAATCGCTTAGCACCCTGGGACTAAACGACTCTACGGACTTTTGGATTTGGCGAGCGTTCCTGGGAGCGTATAGCATTGCCAAACAGAAAGCGAATAACCATGATCCATTGCTGGATGGCCTTCAAAGGACCTTTACTAGTTATGTCAAGGCTTGGACAAGGGTTACTGGGTTGACACTTTGGGAGGAAGCGCATGCCCGCTTAGTGTCAGTGGCTTGGCCTGCTAATATGAATTATGAGACGGGACGCAGTGTTTGGATCAATGCAAACGAGCATACAACAGATTGATGTATCTGCTTTAAAGCTGTATATTATTGTATGAACAAATCACAACTCAAGTTTGGCTGAAGCGATCATGAAATAAAACCCGAGTTTCATCTCCTATAACAATGCTATATAGATCAACTCCTTGACTGCATGCGGTTGGTACCCATCAATACCAGATTGTGATAGAGCTCAAACGTTGGATTTGAGTGGATTTCTCAAAACGACTTGACAGAATGCCTCCTCACTAGTTGATTGCCAAAGAGGAGGCATAAAACGAGAGTGAGACTTACAGCTCGGTCTACAGCCTGGTTCAATGTAATCTCATTGCAAGATCTATTTTTCCAAGGGGTATTTGAGTAAAACCTTGGAGCTCAACAAACAATTTGTCGAGAACTAATGCGGTGGGGTTGTTCAATATATATACTATAACTATATTTATCTACAGTATTCCTCTTTTAATATGATTTATGAATATAGCGTGGACGTAATGACTGACCACATAGTAATATGTTGTTCTCACTGCACGAGGAGCTCACATCAATTTTCCTTCATCACGGAAAGATCATACAGGGTAGAGTGGAAATATGGGCCAAGCTGATAAACCAATCATTGGTTGGCGGAAAACAGTCCACGACAAGAAAGCTGCTGGTTGGCTCGGAGCATTTGCTCCATGAGGTGTGACGCACAGACAGGTAACAGGGTTTGACTTCTAGGGCCCCACTGTCCAAATTTCAACAACACTTGCCGCTTTTCGATGGTTGAAAAGAATAAAAGAAACGGAGAAAAACGAAGGAAACAAGAGAAGAATTAGAATCAGGAGGTATTTTGAGTCTTAAGGCTGCTTCTATTTTTGCATCGTTCATTGTTGATCTTGTGCGTGGAGCATGCATGAATGAAGCTGAATGGGTACAATTGTTAATCCCTCGATCCACCGCAAAATGGCACTATTCTCGTCCCACGCGAATGCACATCATAACACATCAACCCCTCAAATACCCAGCGTAAGGGTTCTCCATGGGGATAACCTAAGGGGCATTTATAAATTCCTTAAACATGTCACAGGATTGTGATAAGAATGATATGAATCCCATCGTACGACACCAAGAACAGACAAGAAACGGTTATCACAAAACACTAAACCGTTAAAGCCAGCTCGCTCCGAACAAGCAGTCAGGGGTGCTCAATCCCTAAACCATTCAAGGTAAATGCTCCGTCAGGGTTCTCGGGACCCTGTGCGTTAAAGATTACATCATATCAACGTCAGTTTTCCGATCGCTGGCGCGATTATATAGAAATTCGCGATGCCTCCAAAAAGGCTTCCCCTCGAGATCGAAACTCCAACAAAGCCTTCCCTGGGGCCGTAAGGCGGTGGAACAGATTAAAAAACCACAATGACCTGCTCTCTGGGTAATCCCACCCTTCCCGTATCAATTCTTGCGACCAAGCAGGACGTGGGTAACTTACATTGGATGTTTTGCGCAAAATGTATTTACTCACGTGATCCAGGCTCTCCCATTCGATCCCGAGCGTTTCGGCCGGCCGCTTTGCGAGGTCCCCTTATTCCAGACCGCGACGATCCCGTCCACGCTCGCTAAGGATCACAAGCCTGCTTTAAAGCCAAGCTTTAACATAATGCCATGCCAATATGCGCGTAGTATTGAGACCGCGGAGCCAGAGCTTTTAGAGCCGCCGCGGGAGAGTCGCAGCTCCAAGCGGAAGTACAAGAGTCCCGATGGTCGGCGGAGTAAGCATAAGCACCACTCCACCACGCGCCGATCACCGTCGCGACAGGCTACTATTTCCTGTCCCTGCGCGCGGGAACACAAAGTATTCAAGGCGCCGGATCATACACGGTCATGCGAGTTCTGTCATGTAACTGAGACGCCGAAATGGAGGTCTGGACCATCGGGACGTCGTACCCTCTGTAACGTCTGTGGATTGGTGTACGCCAAGAGGGAGGAAAAGGCCCGGTCATTCTTATTGGAGAGGGAGTTTGGGTGCGACTCCGTTTCTGACGCATCGTCGTGGTCTACAAAGATCTCAACTGAGGGTTCTCCTTCATTGGGACTGCGATGACCATTCAAACCTCATCACCTCTTGTACCTTGCCAAGTGGCCCCCAAGGATACCTCACTGCCCCTCACTCTTGGCATGCATGGACAGGAGAGGAAACATTCCCATTTTTTTATTGCGGCGTTTGAGCGTTATAATCATGAAAGAAACAGATGGCGCATTGGAGACAGGAAATCAGGCGACATATCAGGAGTATTCAAAGCAAATAACTAAGTTTAAAAAAAATCACTAAACCAATTCCAGCAATTTTCCCCGGTAACAGCAACGGAGGAGCGTTGCCCAGGAGCTAATTGCATCCAATCGCGAAGTGTTTGGCATCTCATTAACAAAGGTCCCTCCCAACAGCGACCCTGATGTCAAAATCGCATCAGAAAACATGACCAATCACACCCTTCACATCACCTCCGGAGTCGTCCTCCGGTCTTTTGACTGTTCATTTGCTACCGACCTACAGTACGACGTCGCATCGCCTGTCTTGTTCGAACTTAGATTACCTGACCTTAGCGGAATCCGGAGAGGCGCGGAGTTCAGGGTAACTCTGGCATCTGACTTTTTACCCCTCAATTGGCTGATGGCTGACGGGAGCTCCTTTCAGTTCAAATGCCGACTCTGGAGTGGGGGGATGTCGACACAGTGAGAACAAACCATCTGATCCTCTGCGCGCGCAAGCGACCTGCAGCAAAGATTACACTGTACAACACACCAAACAAGTCATCCGCCCATTTTGTCCTGTGTCTAGCGCGTAGTAGGGGCGAGGAGTAACGCGCCGTGGCTTACGCGTCGGTAAATGAGGGTTGCAACTCTTTGAGACGAAAGACGAAATCATTTCTAATCAGTGTCGCAAGCAGGACGGGGGACCAGTCTTATCAATCGCAGACAGCCACAGCACAGAGGCCAAGCCCCCATGCAAGGAACTGTGGAAACGGGCTTGCTGTCATGCCAGGTTGCTGCGAGGGACAGTGTCCGACAGTCCGAGCGGGTGAGACGTCTCAAGGCTAGAGAGGCAAAAAGCAAAGGCAAATAAGGGAGTGAACTGTGAGGGACTTTGGCTGGACAGTTTGCGATAACTGTGTGATAAATTGTTGGTCAAAGTTTAGATGGAGGGCTGAATGAATTGGGATGCTGAGAGATATCGGATTTCCTTTTCCCCGTGGTGAAAATGCTGTCCTGTTGGTGATTGTCAATGGCCCATGAAGCCACTCGGTAGGTTACCTCCGGATCCGCGGATGGACCCTGAATCAGGGTCTCTGCACAGTCCAGACCCGTTCGCGTAGTGATCTACAAGGGTTCCTCTGGGGGCAATCTTCGCTCTAACTTTAGCAAGCGCCTCAGAGGGGTATTAGTACCGCCTCGATCCCTAACCTCTCCCTTGAAATTCGAGATCGGATTCCCCTCTCCTCTCAACTGTCCAGTCCCGTTCCTGTTCCATCATGAAACACCCACAGCAGACACTCGCCAAGACGGCAAAGCCCATTCGGCGCCGACGAGATCGTGCTCATCATCCTTCTCCCGTTGATCGCCCGGAATCTAGCCTTTTCCCGCCCCGACGATGTTCCCTACTTTCGCTGAGAAAATCTCCTCGACACGTGAGTTATCTCTCCGCGCCTTTGTTGACCCGTTGCCGGCGACACAAACTAACCTCCTCCAGATCCGACCTAGCGTCCAGGACGTCCAACGGAGTGGTCTCCCTCTTTGCGAGGTCGTTTTGTTTCAAAATCCAGCTATTCCGAGTCCCTTGGCTGCGAAGCCAGAGATAGATACCCACCTCCAATTGAAGGTTGATTCGCGCACTTCATCTCTCAGATCAACCGCCGCGTCGGCACGTTCAATCCGGTCGAGGTCTACTAGGGCCAGTCTCAAGGACACCTATGAAGCCCGCACGTGGCGTAACAGGCTGAGGCGACACTCGGTATGTCATTCATTTCCACCGGAATGTCTTTGTTTCAGTCTAACGAAATAAGCAGAAGTCACCACGAACACATGAGTCAACTCCATGCTGCACATCGTGCTTCATCAAAGAGACTCCAAAATGGCGCGAAGGCCCTTTCGGCTCTCATACTCTCTGCAACGTCTGTGGTCTTCTCTACGCCAAACGCGAAGCTCGGAGCCGATCATTTCTTCTTCAAAGGGACATCGCGCGTATGTCGCAATTTTCCTAAATCATTGAACCGTGTTCATGTTCCCGCCATGCATGAGCATGCGTTCAGCACGGCTTAATCTTTCATTCTACCAGTCTACTTTTCGTTAATGTTTTGTTTTCTTGGGCTCGATCTCGACGTTATACATGCCACCGGGATCTATGAGTGATGAGGCATGGTTTCTATACCCCGGCGCAGGATTGGGAAGGCATTTTGTGAGACTCGGCTGGCTACTGAAGTTTTGTGTCAAAATGGCGTTCTCGGTTGTTTGTTATCATGTTGAATTTAGCGCAGATACCTCAGTCACAGTTATGAATTGGAATTGAACTTTTATTCGTACCAACATCTATAGTCGATTTGGACCATGTGAATGGCGGTTGGAAAATTGCATTGAAGTCAAATTCACAGTTGGTGAGACAGCCAGAAGAGTTCATGAGTTCGACCATGCGATTGCGATGTTCCTGAAGGCGACCACGATGCCTGGAGTTCCATGGACGTGTTACATAGGTCTAGCACAATCTCACCACCAAGCCGGAAAATTGAACGATGCCTGTGTGTCGCAGAAGAAAGCGTTGGAAGTTCTCTAGGCTCCTTCAAAACTAGGCTTTGAAGGAGCCCAACCCTGGAGATATGTAGTCCATCGCCCTCAAGTCAACATGTCTCCTCGAGCTAGGTCAGGCTCATTATGTTCAGGTTTTCAGCAAAGTATGATCTAAATGCCCTTACTCTTGACGATATCAATAAGATACCGGCCCAGGTCGCCAAACCCAGGGATCTTGCCCAGCTTTCCATCAAGATATTCGATATCTTTGACCATACTGTAGACATCAGTCATCAGTGAGCACAAGTGTATGATTATAACGTGTACAAAAGACGAAGAACCTTACCATTTACGACCGCTCTCTTCTTCCACGACGATCTCGATGAATACCGTCCCTAGATGATCCTTATACCTTGTCGAGATTGATGTCATAATAAGCAGCACCACTGATTGATGCATACGCTTACTGATAGCTTTGTATAGCCTGCTCGTGTCGCCAACCAGGTCCACCATGTATTTGCGAACATCTTGCTGTGTCTCACCCTCCCAGTCAATCTCCCGGGCTCTCTTAGAGTAAGAGATTGCCCGAGACTCCATAATCCCAATCAACTTACGGAAGATGGAATCTTTATGCTCTTCGAAAGCGTGGTGAACCTTTTCGAACTGACTCTCTATAGCCTCGTTCGCTGGCCCTGCAGGTACATGACGACTGACGAATCCAGAAATACGCGGAATAAGAGTCGAAATGAATGACAATGCTTGGAACGCGAGTGCTAAATTAGTAGCTGTAATATTCTTGAGACCAGCTGATGTTAAGGCGCCCGCGCCAAGGATAAGTTGGCGACACCTTGAGTCGAACAATTGCAGATACGAAATCAGAGATAAAGCCACTTCTGACGCCTTGGATGTAATCCCGGATATGAGGCGAAGGAATTTGAATACGCCTTTCAAGCAGGTTATAGCAGACAAAGGGAGTAAGAATGTCTCCGCTTCAATACTGGCGCCCCGGATATCTCCTGGTGCACGGCTATCATCTGTGCTGTCTTCTGGATGGACCCCTTCCTTGGGTATTGGTGCCCAAATTCTGCTCATCTGTGTCCACGATGGCGGATCTGAAACGCTGCAATCCAGAACTTGTTGAAGAATTTCATTGCTCTCCGGCGTGAAATCTGCATCTCGCCACGTATCGGAGCTCATGGCCTGGGTAAGTAATTGGTTCTCTCTGGCGCCATGGGCCTGAATAAAGTCTCGAACTTGGCTGTCAATTAAAGTCCTTAGAGGCGCGCCAGCTTGCGCCGAAGTTGATTCGCATTCGTTGAGAAATAATAGACTCAGAGTATAGTGGCGAATGAAGTAGTCTAACGGCAAGGTGGTTGTCTGCTCAGATCGAACACGAAGAACCATGGAGATCATTTCGTGGCCGATGTCCGCTCCATGGATCAGCAGGTTAGGGAGGTCAAGTGCAATATGCATCTCTTCCTGTATTCTAACGCCAGAATCCATATCTGCGGAACTCTGACAGATAATTGACGTTCGATCGGTGAGAGAAGTGGCGGGGTCATCAGCAACAGAAGTCTCAGTAGAACATGTGATATCTAAAAGGACACTGGATTGAGATTTCAGACTCCGCAAGATCTCTACCACAGTAATGAAAAGTGAAGAAAAGAGCTCCTCAGCATCTGCTGGTCCGAGATCCTGGATGTTCTGAGCAAAGACAGACGACCTTTCTGTAGTCAAAGCATTTAATCCAATATTACTTGGCGCTGATGTCACGGAGCTGGTATTATCAGTCGAACTTGGAAGAATGATTCGCAGCGCATTGCGGATCTCCAGGAGGGCCAATTGCCTATAAGCCTTGAAGGCCGTCGTTATAGATCCCGATCGGTGCAGTCCGAGCAAGCTAGGCAAGAGTGCCGCCCGCAAGTCATTCGCACGATCTGTATTGGCCAACAAGGCTGAAGGGTTCTGCCCGTAAACTCCTTGAGCATTTGGCGATTTGGCATCCCACGCAAGAAGAACTTGTTCTTTTGAACCAAATTGGCTATGACGTTGAAGGTCCTGAATGAGTGTAGAATGAATTCTGGATTCAAAGATTTTTGCAACCCGGGATCTCAACACTGCCAGTTCATTGAAGACGCCTTGGGAAGGTATAGCCTTGCGTATGTCCTGCAGATGTATATCGGATGATACCTGGTTTTTGGCAGCTTGGCTATATTCACCAGCCATCAGGGACTCAATGGCATCGAACTCATCCAGGGCCTTCTCAACCTGTCCTTCATCAACGAGCAACTTGCAGTAGGAAACTCTGTCCAAGATGTACTGTAGTTGTAGCACGGCGTCATGAAGATGTTGGATGTCCCGGTGTACTCGGAGCTTCTGCGATAGCACCAGTCCTTTTGTCCTTATATCATGCTGCAAAGAAGATAGATCATTGCGAAGCGATGCTATCCTTTCTGCTGATTGTGCCGCCTCGGTGTGCAGTTCTTTCAAAGAACCGAGAACGGAGAAAGCGGTGGTTGAAGCTATTGAGATGGAGTTGACCAAGTGCATTTCCACTATGTCCATATACCATGATAGCTTCTCCTGAAGAATGGCGTTTGTCGCGATGGACTTCTTCGGCAAAAGGACACTCCCGCCGCTCGTCTTGCCTTGGCGTGACCACTCTGATGTAATCTCAGAGTGCTCACTAACTACCCGGAAGATTCGTGGATTCTCTAACTGGAAGTTTTGGTCGAAATATACATCAGGAACAGTGGCCAAGGGAGGCACTTCATGACGAAGCTTGCGATCAAAATTACCGCCTCGCTCTTTGGAGAAATAATTGTGAGAAGTAGGAGTGGGAGAGGTGATAGGATCACCCACTCGGGGCTGAAATCGGTGGTTAGTGTGCGCAAGTTCCTCATGAACGCTCACTCTACAGGCTTGCTTACTGTAGCTTCTCCTTCGTTTTCTTTCAGTAGATGAAGTTGTGCATACAGAGGAGCCATTCTTGACACATAAGATCGAAACTCGGCAGCATCGACATGTGGTGTACTTGATAGAACTACGCGAGGAATCTCTCGAGGGATTGACATCGTGGGCAAAGCTCAAGTTGGCCGGGAATGATCGGCACTGTCTCAATAACCGCTTCTCTAAACATACAGAAGAGAAGATTTTCTATTATTCGATTGGGGATCGCTCGATGTATAGTACCTTTGGCCTGAACAAAGCGAGAAATTGATGAGAGGTCGAAAAGCGAATGACGCGGCGTTGGTCGCGACGTTCCAGGGATGTTGGTTGGTGCCTCCATGTCAATGAGGCCGATGATTATCCGATTATGAAAAAAAACATTGTAATGAAAAGAAAAGAAATCAAGCATGATTTATTAAGTTATCACTATTATTTTTGTTAGAAATGTTCCATATTGCGGTGTAAGTCCTTTAGTCTTGATATCGTGGTCAGTTTGAGGGCAACACAAAAGGGAAAATACATCTGGCTCACGAAACCTGACCAAATGGAGACCTTCTAGCATGTAAACCAATACAATGAGTGGTATTTATCTAGCCACGGATGAAGTTCTCAGAAAACCCCGGGCGAAGTGGGAGAGTGACAAGAGATTGATATAATCATCTGGGCGGGACGACACAGAAAAACATGCCATCTACGAGGTACGTTCTCAAAACAGCGCCAATTCCCTCGCGCAAGGATCTACGTAACAGAAAAACCGAGACTGATCGCTCACAACAAGGATGCGAAGGCGCGATGCTTTTAAAAGTTTATACGATGGATAGACATTGCGGCCCGAAAATGATCGCATCCACTTTGCAAGCACGCAATTTGAGTTCACCATGTCGTTGCCCATGGATCCCTGATAGGAAATCCACAAGAAAAAAAAGCTTTTGTGTGGCTGATGCTCATGACGTTCAGTGGCAGTACACGCCACGAGATGTTTAGATGTTTTGATGTTTTGAGTATCGACACGAAAACTTTGTTGTTTTGGAAGTCAACAAATACCGTGAGACGTATGTGGCTTTCTCAAATATTTTTCCATGCGTCAATGATGTTGAACATTGCTCCTTTAATACCCAAAGAATAAACCTTGGAAAAGAAGCCCTTGCAGACAAACCCTGAGCGTCTGGATCCTCTTACCAATCGTATCTCGTAGCTGCTCCATCGCCGGCCTGACAACCCACTCGGCCCCGTGCGACCTGACCAGGACAAACATAGACATTGAGCCCGTGAGTACAGACGATTGTCGTGCGCGATTACTCCATCGAGAATACTCGCCAAGAAAACGTGCTGTACGACAACTGGGTCGTGATCGGCCTCGTCCGACCAGATCTGTAAGGCCTTTTATAAGATGGCTTCCCAATTCTCTGTCCCTCAAGGCGCATCACAATCCAGCGCAGACATGGCCGCAAATTCTGAAAAGGTCGCCACAGATGGTGGCGTTCAAGCGACAGACAAGAGAGAAGATGTTGCCTCTATGGGATCCCTTACGAATGGGTCCGTGAGCGGGAGAGCCCAGATCCTGGGCGCGAAACCGGAGGAAATCATCGAAGCAGAGGAGCATGCGCGTACGATGGACTTAAGTGAGACAAAAAGAGTGAGAAGCCCTAATCTTGATTGATAAAATTCGCTAACATCGGCCCAGCGCGCTGAAACCCTGATTTACCTTCATGAGCATGACCCCAACTTCAGCTCGGAATCCATCATTCGGATTCAAGAATTCCTGAGCAATGAAGATATCTTTGCCAATCCTCATAAGCACTCAGATCTCATCTTAGATATCAAGACCGAGATTTCACTCGTCACCATCAACTCACCCTACGCAGAAGTCCGCGCCGTGGTAACCAACAAGGACGACACATCAATACCAGCTGGAACGATCCGCGCCTGGACCATTGGTTTGTTCTTCGTGATCGTGCAGAGCTTCGTGAACCAGCTGTTCTCAGTGCGACAACCGACTATCCGACTCCAAGCACCTGTCATCCAACTCCTGTCGTTTCCGCTGGGTAAAGCCTGGGAGAAATGGCTTCCCGTTGGCGAGTTCACGCTGTTTGGCCAAAAGTTGCAGCTCAATCCTGGGCACTTCAATCAGAAGGAGCATATGCTGATATCAATCATGGCGAATGTCTCGGCGAGTTTGCCTCATTCCCGATATATCATTTTCACAAGTTGGTTGAAGAAGTACTTTGACTTGCCATTTGCCGCCGACTTTGGGTTCCAGATCTGCCTCTCGGTGAGTAGGACTGCGACATAACTTAGGGAGCTTTACTAACAGCAATAGCTGGCTATGAACTTGCTGGGCTACGGTCTTGCTGGACTGGCGCGACGTTTCCTAGTCTACCCATCATTCTGTATCTGGCCCCGCTCCCTCGCGACCATCGCCCTCAACCAGAGTCTACACGATGGTAAGTCCCCGGAAGCCGCTGATATAGTATGTCAAGTTGACTGACCGTCGAAGAATCTGGAAACGCAAGCGTGCTTGGTCCTTTCAAGAAGATGTACACCATGTCCCGGTACCGCTTCTTCATGCTCTCTTTCGCCGCTATGTTCGTTTGGTTCTGGTTCCCCGAACTCATCGCTTCAGCTTTATCCCTCTTCAACTGGCTTGCATGGATCTCGCCCAACAACTTCACCCTTACAGCTATTACTGGCGTGACTAAGGGTCTTGGATTCAATCCTCTTCCAACCTTTGATTGGAACGTTGCCACATATTATATGGATCCTCTTCTGGTTCCCTTTCATGTCACTTTCAATATGTTCCTCGGTGCCTTGTTGGGCGGTGTTACCATCATAGCGATGTACTGGAGCAACACGTACAACACTGCATATCTCCCCATCAACACAAACACCATGTTCGATCACACCGGCGCCAAGTACAACGTATCTTCGATCTTGGATGATCGTGGCCTACTCGATGCAGACAAGTACCAGGCTTACAGCCAGGTCTACATCGCCGCCTCATCCGTCACATACTAGTAAGAGCTTCTATTTGACTCGTACGGGCATGTAACTAACAAGAATAGCATCTACTTCTTCGCCGTGTATACTGCGATGATCTCTTATGCTGCCCTGTATCACTGGAATGACATCAAGCTTGGTTTCGTGTCGCTATGGCAAAGCTTCAAGAAGAAGAGCAATATCAACGAGTTCAAGGATATTCATACAAGACTGATGGAGCAATACCCCGAGGTCCCAGAGTGGTGGTACTTGATACTCAACGTAAGTTCTTTGAAGAAGCTGAATGGCCTTGACTAATCCGATGTAGATCGTTGGAATTGCTTTCGGGATTGCCGCTGTAGCAGGATGGCCCACCAACACCAGTGTCGGCACCGTCTTCTTTGGTCTTGCTCTTGCCATCCTCTTCACCATTCCCACTGGAATCATCTTTGCCACTACTGGCATCGAGGTTGAGTTCAATGTCCTCGCTGAGTTCATTGGGGGAGCATGGCAGCCTGGTAATGCCTTGGCTGTAAGTATCTGACCACCAAGACTCTAATCTCCGTATCTAATATGGGTAGATGAACTTCTTCAAAGGCTTTGGATATGTGACAGTTGCTCACGCCCTCGACTTTTCCAACGATCTCAAACTTGGCCACTACCTCAAGATTCCTCAGCGCCAGACCTTCTGGTGCCAGACAGCTGCCAGTAAGTAACACTTCAGCACTTCTCTGCTCACCTCAACTGACTGTATATAGCTATTGTCTCCGCGTTTGTCTGCACCGCAGTCATGAATTTCCAGATCCTCAACATCCACGACATCTGCCAGCCTACTCAGAAAGATCGCTTCACATGCCCCGGTGTTGAGTCTTACTTCACCGCCGCCGTGCTTTTTGGCTCTCTTGCTCCCCAAAGAGTATTTGGAGAAGGCGGCGTGTACACCGCTCTACTCGTTGCGTTCCCAGTCGGACTAGCATTCCCTATCGTCTACTACTACGCGACCCGCAAGCTCCCCAAGACGCACTGGCTTACAAAGCTTCATCCTGTCGTTATGTTCAGTGGCGGCCACATCTGGTCTCCCTACAACCTGGCCTATGTCTGGCCGGCTGTCATTCCAGGATGGATCTCTTGGGTCATCGTCAGAAAGAGATATCTTCAGTTCTGGAGCAAGTACAACTACGTCCTCGCAGCAGCCTGGCAGACTGGAATTGCCCTCGCTGCGGTGGTCATCTTTTTCGCTGTGAGCTACCATGGCGCGTCGATCAATTGGATCGGCAACAGTGCAGACAGTGGTTGTGAAGCCGAGACCTGCACGCGGCTCAAGCTTCCCAATGGAACCATCTTTGGTCCTCAGCCAGGTACCTTTGCCTAGATATGTTGCAAACAGCCAATTATATAGCTACAATTAAACAAGAGATAATTTTATTCTCAAATATGATAAACGAGACTAACAACGCCCGGGCAATATTGAATACGTGGCTGTGCCGCTGATCCTACGACATCATCACGCCCGTTTTCTAGGCAGAACTCGCTTTAGCGCTTCCACTGCCTATTCTAAAGCCTAGGATACAGCCCCAACATTCAACTCGTTATTTAAAAATGCCACATTTCCTTGACAGAATATGCTTGACATGGCATCGTCATTTCCAAGTTCACCAAAATGGTTTATCTACCACCCAACCAACATGGCGATTGCCTGAAATGCTATCTTGCCACTCCATTCACAGATGACGAGTTGAAAGCCTTCAAGTCAGCCTTTGAGCTTGGCGCATACTACAAATCCGCTCCCATGATGCAAATCAAAATTATGCACGCACCGGACGATTATCTGGGCAAATCGCATCAATATATTCGTGCAAAAGAAACCGAAGCTGGCAACACGGATCCATTCATCGTCGTTGACGATGAAGCCAAGAGCAGACGCGCAGTCTGGTACATAGATCAGTTCGCCGAGGAAGATCAGGTCGAAGATGGCACTGCTGAGAGCACAGATGTTGTTATGAAGATCCTCATTCAGACTGAGGGTTTGGCTATCAACCATATAAACTACGCCATTGCCAATTCGAGCATTGAGGAAGACCTTGATAATTGCTCGGTGGAATTACCCCTCACCAACGACTTTTATCAGCCCGACCCGCAAGATTGTGGTGGCCCAGACTTTGAGTATGACCAACCCCAGCAAGATGTCTGGGTCATTGCTGAGCCGGGAGAATTCGAAGAGAGCACCGATCCTGAGCTGTTGAATGATTTCTCCCCTCGTCCGGATAAGGTGGTTAGGCTGAAAGAGGATGCTGCTGAGTCTGTTGGGCTAGTCAGCTCTTGGACGATTCCAGGTGATGCAAAGCCTATTGACTTGGCGCAAAAAGAGTTTCCTGATGGAAGCGTTGTTTTACAACAGAAGTATAAGCCCGGCTTTCCATGGCCAGCGGACTCACTGTAGGCGGAAGATAACCCGTCAAGCGGAATGGAGTAGAATACGGGTATGACTGAGCATCCTTGTCTTTTGATGCTTTTGTAGCGACCAATGACATGTAATTACGCTCTTTAGCTCCGCCCTTCAAGTGATCATGCCTTATCGCAGATGATATTCTCCACGATGTCGGAACCGAGCATATCTCTACCAAGATAAGCGGGACAGACAAAGACGATCTTTTCCCAATACGCACCTTATCATCAGTCATTCTTAATCGTGCGTTACGCTTTCCCACATTCAGAAAGTGCATCCCAGCCGTTGAATGGATATAACTTCCCAACGAAGCAATTTTTGGAGAATCGTGGTGGGGAGGAACGGGTGAATCATCAACTCCGCACCAAGACGACCAGATCTAGCATTAATGATAAATAGTTAGCAACTTCGTCAATAATTATTTTCACCCGATTAACAACGGTTCAAAGATTCTCAACATGTCTTCTGCTCCCCACCCGCTTTGCCCGCTGACGGGCGATGAGATTCAGGCTAGCGCACGCTTGATCGAGAGCGTTTGGCCACAGTCTGTCTCGCTATCTTTTAAGGTTATAACGCTCAGCGAGCCACCCAAGGAGAAGCTTGCACCGTATTTGGAAGCGTTCGACAACGGAACTTCCCCTTCGCCGCTTGAGCGGTTGGCGTTTGTTGCGTATTATATCCGTGGAACGGTGAGTCGACCCCACTTAGGTTATCTTCATGCATGATCTGACAGTCACAGGACATTTTCCATGAAGCCATTGTCAACCTGACCACGGGGAGAATTGAGAGCAATGTGAAGCTTGGGCCGAACGTTCACGGGAATGTTGACTATGACGAGGCTCAGAGAGTTGAGAAGCTTGCCCTCGAGGATCCGCAGGTCTTGGCTGAGCTGGAGAAGCTAAAGTTGCCAGAGGGGACAGTCGTATGTGCTGATCCATGGATCTACGGTAAGCACTATTCTTGATTGTGAAATAAATTGATGACTGACATGTGTAGGGTCCGACGGAGTTGAGGATGATGTCCGTATGTACCAGGTCTTCCTGTACATGCGAGACCCCGCAAACTCTGGCGAAGCTGATTCCAACCACTACGCATTCCCCTTGCCCGTATCGCCGGTCATTGAATGCGTCAACTACAAAGTAATTCGAATTGATGTGCTTCCAACTGGAGCCGATAACACCATCAAGCCTCTGGCGCCGTATCAGCCAAAGCCTGCCAATGAGTATATCCCAGAAGCGCAAGAGCTGCGAAAGGATCTCAAGCCACTGCACGTCAGCCAACCAGAGGGGCCAAGCTTCAGTGTAACCCCGGTCGGTGAGACTGGAAACGTTGTCTCATGGCAGAAGTGGACGTTCTTCGTCGGTAAGTCTGATATCTTGTCTTACTTAATGATCTTCAGCTGACAGAAACAGGCTTCAATCAGCGTGAAGGCATGGTGCTGTACAACGTAAAGTATGACAACCGTCCCTTGTTCTACAGACTATCCCTGTCAGATATGAGCGTTCCCTACGGTGACCCACGACACCCGTTCCACAAGAAATCAGCATTTGACTTGGGTGATGCCGGAGCTGGTGCTACAGCGAACAACCTCAAGCTGGGCTGTGATTGCTTAGGCAGCATTCAGTACCTTAGCGGTGTGATCTGCGACGATCAAGGCAAGCCTTTGCCAATGGAGAATGTCATCTGTATTCATGAGCAAGATGCTGGTATTGGATGGAAGCACACGAACTACAGAACCGGAAGAGCCGCTGTTGTACGAGCACGTGAGCTTGTGCTGCAGTCCATTATCACAGTCTCGAACTATGAGTATATCCTCATGTTCCTGTTCAACCAAGCAGGAGAGGTCACATATGAAGTCCGCGCCACGGGTATCCTATCTACACAGCCGATTGACCACGAACTGGACAAGACAGGAGTGCCATTTGGAACTGTCGTGCACCCTGGTGTCCTGGCGGGCGTTCATCAACATATCTTCTCCCTACGAGTCGATCCTATGATTGATGGCCATACGAACCAGCTGGTATACAGTGAAGCCCACAGAATACCTCGTGATCCCCACCTGAACCCTCATGGTACCGGCTACGAAGTTGTCGAGAAGACTATTGACAAGACAGCTGGCTTGGATATCGATTATGACCTTAGCAGGGTCTATAAGATCACCAACCCCAACTCCCTCAATCCTATCAACGGCAAGCCCGTGGGCTATAAGATTATGGCTCCGCCATTCCAAAAGCTTATGGGCGACGAAGACAGCTTTCTGCATAAGCGCGCTGAGTTCGCAGACCATAACATTTATGTCACCACCCATCGCGACCGCGAACTGTACGCGGGAGGATGGTACACCAACCAGTCGCGTGGAGACGCAGGCGTGAGAACTTGGGCAAAAAGGAACGAAGCACTGACGCCAGAGTCTGATATTGTGCTTTGGGTGCAGTTCGGTATCAACCATATCCCACGCATCGAAGACTTCCCTGTCATGCCGGTCGAGATTCTAAAGGTGCATCTCAAGCCTGTCAACTTCTTCACCAAGAACCCCGCGCTGGATGTGCCGCCTAGTGAGCAGAGCGTGAACCAGAGCACTCTTATTGAGAGCAAGAAGGAGGTGGTTTCCGACAGTTGCGGATGCGAGACATCGAATGTTTCTTCAAAGCTGTAGTCTGGGATTTTAGTAAGAGATGCCTCACGGTGCCAAGAGTTGTGACATGAATGAAGCAATATTAATATTATTCGTTTACTGAGCCGGTTATGGATAAGGCCCTATGCGTTCAACGTGAACTGTTGTTTCTTCTGATATTTGTATCCCATCCAATCCCTCATTTACTGTCGGTGGAGGCGTTTGATGTCTCCACGGACTCGAGATTGTAATCTCTGTCCCGTAACTCCACCCAGCATGTGAAGCCTCAATGTCATACCCCGCTGGGATATCGTCGTTCATTACAAATTCGCATACGGAACTTGAGCCGTTCTGTACGGATGCTTTGGTGCCGCGACTGAGCTTGGTGCCGTATTCTGGTGATAGAGCTGAGTCGACAACTGCTCGCTTGCTTCTGTGAGAGGCAAGGAATGAAGAGGGAACAAGCTTTCGAAATACGGGTCGCAGCATTGGTAGTGAAACTAGAGAACATCAATTGAGGTTTGCCATATTGGGCCGGTGTGATATACCCGAAACATTGGCGAGATTGCATTCTGCTGCGGCCAGAGACCCGTGGTAGCCGATCTTGAGGGCGATTTCCTTTGAACTGCCATTGAACTGGAAAGAATTGTGGATGACAAGAATCGACAATACACAAACACTGTTCACATATTAGTCCAGGACACAAGGTATCACCACGGGAAACACACAGAGCACCGAAGCCAAAGAGGGCCATGACAGCAAGTTTTTGACCAAGCGGAAGATGCATTTTGATGACTTCAATCAGAGGGAGAACAAGAATGACAATATCCAGAACAGCATGCGTGAGACCAGTGGAGAAGAAATAAATATTGCTCGTGACATGGCAATGGGTAGCTCGTCGGGCAAGATCCCAGTAGGCAGACGTCGGCATACATGACAGTGTCAACAGGAGCATTCGGACGATGAACCATGCGACGGAAAGCACAAAGACAACTTGGATTGCGATGCGCGAACTAGAGTATTTGAAGAGGCGCCAGTAAAATGTCAAGATGGCGAATTTAGCAAAGCCGATGCCGATGGTATACGTCAGGCTGCTCAGCCAAATGAGGAGGTATGATCGTTCGAGACGTTCTTCTTCGCTGAGATGAGACGGGCCATCTTTCAACGGGCGACCGAGACCGAAGGCGAAAAGAACTAGAGTCGCATTTAATTATCGTAATTGACGCAGTTGGAGTGGGCATGTTCTTACAGACAAGGTTGTCAATCGAGTACGCGAGCGCTCCAATCTACGCATCAATTGTCAGCGATCTTTCTTTCAGTGGCAAAACGTTAAGCATAACGCACAAAGGCAACGACGGCCAACCAATCATCAATCCCATAGCCCGCCCTCGTCGTCCGTCTCGCCAAGAGTCTCAGCACCAGCACCAGCGCAGCGAGCGGGGGGGGGTAATAAAGATGGAAGCATAGACATTCGGTCTATAATCCGCTTCCATCGTGCATCGTCAAAGACAGCCCCAAAAGAAGAAGAGAAGAAGAAGTTTAGAAGGAAAAGAGAAGGGATGGGATGGGGGAGGGGAGATAAGACGAAGAGGACCTTGTCTCACATTGAACCAGTCAGCTCGGGCGAATGATTCAAGTGAGGACGCGCTAATGGGCTCGATGATGTTATCCTGGTTGCGCTAGGGGAACGGTTCGCGGGGGAAAGGAGGTGCCGGTGCGGGGAGGGGGCTTTAACATTTGTCCGTGAGTGTTTTTACTGGTGAAGGGCAAACGCTTTGACTTTGTTATGACTGTGGTTGTTGTTAGTGTTGAACATTATTTGTCGGGTCAAGCGGGTTTAACGTTGCCAAGACCTTCGGCACTCGTGCGTATCTAATTTCCAGAAGTTCCGAAGCGTCAATGCCTGGCATCTTAGCCCTGCTGATCCCTCATCACTGAATCGAATCTCCTGACAAATGCATTGTACATACTTACCCTTATCAGCTTCTGCACCATTACTCCCTAGACGTTACTCTACTGGGCGACAAAACATCCTCAGCTTACCAGATTAACGACATGTTAGAATATCTCGACAAACAAGCATAGCGTCGCTTTTCAGCTGGAACATCGCTAAATTGCTTACATTACGACCAGCAAATCCCAACGAAAAGAAAATCTCACGGCGTCCAGGGTAACTCATCAATGGTGAGGTACCCAGACAGTTGGAGTTGTTCAGCTGACAACACAAAGCAGCCAAACCAGTTGAGGTATGGAACGTCTTCAATTGATGAGAGGTTATGGATTTGCCTCTAAGAAAAGAACGAGACACATCCAGATATTTAAAACATTCTAGCCTTCCCTAAAATAAACTTTCGCATCTTGTCTGCTAAGCCTGCTCCTATGAGCCCATGGCAGGAATACATCACAGTCGGTAGCAACTTGAAAAGCTCCTTGCAAAAACGAGCTTGAAATTCAAATAAAGTTCTACATGGTCCGTAGAGATATGTTTAAATGTCATTGCCTTTATGCCGACGTCTGCGCTTCTATCGAAGCGTGAACCTGATGCATACAGTGACAAGAGGATATCCAACAACATGTATCGTCGATCGCCTCCAGAACAGGAATTCCCTGACTCGACGGATGGGAAAGACCAAGAGATAATACAGGTACTGACTTGGGTAAATAGCTCCAGCTGCAACAACTGTAAGTACCTCCAGGCATAGTGGTTGTGGAACCCGTCACGATATTCAGATGGCACCTTGGACATTGTTGCAGCATAGAAAGATTCTGCAGTACTCGTACTAACCTCCAAGCAATAACTGAGATCAGAAAAGCGCGCAAACACGTGAGAGATAGACAGTCAGCATCCACTGTACGGGTAGTTGGTATGCTGCCTGAAATTTGTTTATGAGACTCTCGAGCTCATAGAATTGATAGTTGATGCTTGTGATATCTCAACGAGACATATCATGCTCACACACTGGAAATCTTAGTTAACTTCAGCTTTGCAAGGCAATATGCACATGGAGCAGCTAAAATATCTCGACTAAAATTCGTTGAGACAACTAAATACATACATGTGCTCAGTAAGCCCGGGAGGGGCGAGACTAATCTCAACTTGGAATACGCAAGCGATACTGAGCTCCGGGGGCGATGCGTCGTAGAAACGAGAACAACGTGAGCTCTTCTGTTCGGGCTTGCAAGGGCTTGGATTGATCATCTTGCTCCTCGTCTTGTTTCCACTCTCCAGATAGAAAGTCTATGTACCGTGATCACTGGACCAAAATTAATCTGTGGCATAGCTGAAATTGTTGGTCGGCTTTCCAGACCTGGGGTTTTCCAAGCGGTATTGGTCGGAACGTTAGCCTTAGTATAGTGACCAGAAGGGTCTTTGGGGATATAGTCATCCAGGTTCCCATCGAACCACAGAGCGGTACCAAAGTCCTTTTAGCCGCTATGTCCGCAGATGCCGCGGAGAAAAATTCAATAGTTACATAGGCTAATGCCCTCGGGAACGCTGCTCAGCCTTTCGGACCAGCGCTTGGAGGGCCTCAAAATTCACAACTATCCTGCGCTTTTGCGTGATTTGCTACTACGATTGAAATGCCGAATTCGATGAGCATATTATGCAATACAAGATAGGTTTAGTCTATTCGATACTTGAGGACGGCGCAATCCAAAATGGAAAATGGCCTTATGGTTTGAGACATCTCCTCCCAAAAATGGTATAGGTAGATTTCAACGCCGAGCTGAGAACCCCTGCTCAATTGCCAATAATATGCTACAATTTGCTCTTTCAATTTCCAATTCGTAATCCAACAGTTGTGGCGGTTTCGGCCCGCGCCGTTCAACCTCCCAATTAGTGTAGATTGCGAGTCCAGGCCTTATGTCACGTACATCATCACCACGGACTATACTGGAATCATCGTGAAGGCTTTTGACACCATAGTGTATTCAGCTTGCGACCAAAGCGATGTATCACAGCCCCCTCACTGCAGCTTTGTTCACAGGCGCTAAAAACCAATATCACCCTTGCCTACTGCTGAATACGGCAAATGTGATGTCGCGAGCGTGACCCGAAGCTGCGCAATATGTGATTTCGGGCATGCTATGACATAATCTGAGAATATTCAGAGTTAGATTATGCCACTGAGGACAGCTGAACGGCCAGCTGGAACTGAGACAGACATGATCAGCTTTGAAAGAGCAGGTGTGCTAAACCACCTCAGGATTTCTTCTCCGATGGCTAAGCGCCGCCCACGAAGGATACCCTGAGATCAGTCGGGCTTGAAGTTTCCTTGGTCGAGACGGTAAGAGTCATTGGCAGGAGAAAAGTCCTCATCAGCCTTGGGGAAAGGTCTATATAAACCCTGGGAAAGCCCAGTCTTTGAGATTCAAAACATCAGCTCAACTCTCAAATCTTCTCTACAACCAACAATAACTTCCATCTTTCTTCATTCTTCCAAACTCACCAAAATGGCTACCCTCGGGTTCCCTCAGCAGCAGCAGCAGCAGCAGGCTCTTCCCATCCAGTCTGTCAACTCTCCCTCTGTTGACGGCAATCTGCTGAGTGCTCTCACAACCTACATCACCACTGGACCCGATGCTCGCAGCACAACTGAGCAGGAGATCCAGGAGCTTGCTACTCAGGCCATCTCCACCCCCGGTGGTAGGGCCCATCTCGAGTCCATCCTTCAGCCCAGCGACTCCATCGGGCACAGAGCCTGGAAGAACAAGGCGGATGCCAACGGAACGATCACTGTGACCAAGACTACCATTGAACTGGCCATTGGCGTCCCTGGCATTAAGCGAGCTTTCACTGGCAAGGGTTATGGTGTTTTCGTCCCTGGTAAAGCGGCTATCCCAATGTAAGTAGCTCCCCTACTGTACCAATATGTGGTAGGCGATACTGACGAGAACTTCTTAGTGGAACCTTCTATTACGGGGACTTCAACCAGTTGGGCGAAGGAGACGTGAGCTATGAGCTCCATGTTAAGGGCGTAAGTAACCTAAATTCTCCCCTTTCAAGCAAATTGAGGCCAAAGGCTAACACAAATAACAGCTCAATGTCCATATCAAGGTGTACCGCCAGCAGACGGAGCATATCGCCAGCTTCTGGTTCCAGAACATCCCTATCGTCTTCCCCCCGTCCCCGTCCGCCTCACCGGCAGGATCTCTACCACTGATTAGAACTGGATCTGTGCAGTACGATGTGATCTCTGATGATCAGAAGCTGGTGGCTCGGACCCTGGCCTTTAGTTCAAACCATTTCCTTTGTTCATCTTTGTTTTTAGCTAGCTCTTTCGCTCCTTAGTCTGCAATAATCTTTCCCGGGATTAATCACTTTCTATTACCCTGTGACTGAGATGCAAATCTGATATAAAATGTGTTCTCCTAAAGATTGTTTACACGCAGCGAGCTATCCGAGTCGAACCTTTCTCCACATCCTCAAGCATTCCTGTAAGTCCATAGACACAGTTCCCTCCAAAGCCGAAGATGTATCCCGAATTATAGCCACCAATAACGAAGCATGTGCAAAGTCAACTTGATCATCTTGAACTGCCTGGTAGTCAGACTGTTTCATACCACCAACATCAGCCCAGGCCTTCCACTTATCCAACATCCGGAAAATATTAGCTGCGAACTCTCCATCCACAACCATGCGATGTAACATAAAGCCGACGACTTGCTTTACAGTATGGGAGTCATCCCAATGGCCTTTCCCTTGGAGCCATCGTAGGCAGTGCTCAGCAACAAGCTTTGTGTCCCACTTGGGGCTGCGTAGGGCTTCCATCATGCGCTGATCGCGTTTTAGCTGGACTGCTCTATGTTTCTCTCGCACTACGGCGTGTCACGTCAGCAATTGATCTGGATCTGTATACGATCGGGCTCGCTTACTCTCATCCATGCGCTCCTGAGTCTCCTTTTGCATCCGAGCCTCTACTGCTGCTTGACGCTGAGCAGGAGGCAACAGTGCTTCTGCAGCTATCGCAGCTCGTTGTTCTTGAGACTTTCGCGCAAACTTGTGAATGTCTGTTCCATAATCGTCATGCCTGGTCGCCCATGTTGGTGTCTCGGATTCGTCAACAATGCCCAGAACAACCAACACTCCACAGGGCACAGTCTCCTTCCGTGCAAAGGACAAGATATCGTCTGGAATTTTATAGTTCCATAAAATAGTCTGACTGGATGTTCCAAACGCAGTGGCAGCGCTGGAAAACCAGACACCGTCGGATTTAACAGGCTGAACTCGCAGATGGTCGATGTAGAGGCTTTCTAGGTTCAGAGTTGTCTGGGCACCGTAATGTTCCTGCTCGGTTAGTGCAGTGACAAGTCCTGACATGGAAATCTGACAAGTGATTGCATTTGATTGTGTGGAAGCTTGGTTAGTCTCTGGCCGTGAGTTGGTTTCCCTGTCCTTCCCTGTTGTTAGTCCGTCCTCTGAGTTCCGAGCTGAGTGCTCTGGAACCTCCGACACGCTTCCAGCATCGTTGGGGGTTTCTCTCTGAGGCGATGGGGGCAATCGGACCTAATATGGCGGCAAGTTGGAATAGTCTCTTGTGATCCAAGAACTAGACCAGGCAACAGTCAAGGAGAGATTACCATCAGAATCATTCGACGGAGCGATTGTTAGCGCGTCTTGCCGACCTTCGGGAGACATCATCAAGCAACATCCTACAGGTGTCCAAAGTCCAGACGATCTCAGTAATTTCCATCCGTGCGGGTTAGGGACAGCGCCAAGATCGAGAAGGTAACAAACAAGCTCATCGAATGCTACCTCGACTTGAGGTTGTCGGACTTGATCAGCATATTCAACTCGCTGAGTCTTCATACCAATTGAGTGAGACTTCCAGTTGAAAGTGGTCCAACTACCGCCAGGGATAGAGCTGGGATGACGCGACAGAGTCCAGTACTCGGAGCGATCCTGGAACCTGTCCAGCGGCATGACAGCATAGCGCGGGAGCTCTATCTCGATGACTCTATTGACGATATCGCTCCGTGTAAGTGCTGTCAGACGACTATGTCGCAGCATACGCTTTATCTTGGAAAGGGAGATGAGCGTGGAGAGCGTGTTGTACAGAATTGGGAGAACTGCCGGGGTAGTTAGTCGCTTGGCATGCGGTATACGTGGGGAAAAGCGCTATAGGTACCTCCCAAGACCGCCAACGGCACACCGATATAGGTGATGATGTCGGTTGGCGACTTGCCATTGTCTGCCATGCTGATCAGAGTCGCGACGATTGTCTCTTTGTCACGAAATATTTCGAAATTGGGAAAGGGGTTTTCTCAAAGTTCAGCTGAAATGAAAAAAAGCCGGCTAGGCTGATTTGGGCATGATCTGAAGCTAAGACAGCCACATACCGATAGCGGAATAGTGTCTTTTATTCTGCCTTGCAGACTTGCAGTAATAGACTTCCATACGTGAAGATGTTCTTTTATAGATTGAAATGGCTATAATCAGGCATAATTCTTAGTGGTTGCTTGTGAGGCTGGGTTACCTGGATGGTCTCTCTATGGAGATGTTCGACACGGCCCCATGGCGGTGCAGCTGCGTTTGTTGCATTTGTTGTTAGTCAAGATCGCTTGTAGTTATTTGTATAAACCTGTTCATGAGAAAGCCAAAAATAAACATCTACCTGTTCACTTGTAAGCTAAACTTCCTGTTTCCTTGTAAAGAGTTCACATCGAATATGAAGACAAATGGCTCATGATATGATAAGAACAGAGCTGCTTCAGGGTAGCTACCGCGACGCTCCCTTGCAGCAAATCATGTGCCTGAGATTCCAATTATCAACTCATTGTTCCCCGCCTTAACGCCCAAACTTTTACAAACATCGCGCCTCTCCTTGCAGCCGCCTAGCATGTCAGAACAAATTGTAATAAGGAGCACTGCTTGATCAGGCGTTTTCTAATTGAATGACAGGCTGTTGATCTGGATTACGACTCTGCTATCGGAATTGTAGGTCCTTTCCGACCCCACCAACGTCAATGCTCACAAAGAAAGCCACTCGACGACTCGTTAAATTTATCACTCCGATCAAGCCTGCTCCATTTCGCGCAAGAAAACGGACGGACCTACCACAGATTAAGTGAAGGGAGTGAGAATAATTAAACTGGACTCTGCTTGACTTTGGCTGACGAAAATAGAGTATGCCTACCCAAATGACGATGTGAGCTCACCATGAAACAAACTGAGTGCTTAGTCTGACCGCATTGGAGATCGAAAACGATAGACTCGGTAAGAGAGCACTTCAAGACAGATATTCTAGTACTGATAGCAGGTAGACTTGCAAGATGGAATGTATATCATTACGCTTGATGGCAAGAGGGCCTTGAATCCCGGAGCCGATACAGCCAAGAGGGTTTTAGATTTGGGTACCGGAACAGGGATCTGGGCATTGGAATTTGGTGTGTTTGTAATGAAGACTTATTGATGGAACCTGGCTAACTAAACACCAGCTGAGGAACACCCAGCTGCCGAAGTATGCCACTTACAGCCCTCCATTGACTAGCCTAATGTCTCGACAGGTGATCGGCGTTGATCTGAGCCCTATCCAACCTCCATTGTTGGTCCCAAATTGCCTCAACCTTTACAGTATCTATCTGACGTTTTATACAGTGTACCGCCAAACTGTAGTTTTGAGATCGACGACCTTGAGAAAGAGTGGACATGGACAACGCCATTTGACTTTATTTTCTCTCGCATGATGACGGGAAGCTTCTCCGATCCAGAAGCGATAGCAAGAAAAGCATTTGAGTAAGCTCGCCGAAACAACATTTTAACCTACGGATATTCTACTAACGCACTGTAGTGGTCTAAGCCCTGGCGGCTGGTACGAGATTCAGGATATCCAACTCCCCGTCTTCTGTGACGATGGGACTCTGGACCCAGAAACGTCTCCACTCCTGAAATGGCAAGAGTGCCTTATCGAAGGCTCTCGTAAACTTGGTCGGCCGCTCGGTGAGTCTGACAAGTACAAAGACATCGTCGAGAAGGCTGGCTTTCGTAATGTTGTGGAGACCATCTACATATGGCCTACTAACAGCTGGCCCCAAGACCCGAAACTCAAAGAACTCGGGAAATGGAACCTCATCAACTTTGAATCGGGTCTTGAGGGCGTGAGTTTGGCTTTGTTCACCAGGGTGCTTGGTTGGTCAAAGGATAATGTGCTATCTCTCTGTGCGGATGTGAGGAATGAATTGAGGAATCCGAAGGTGCATGGGTACTGGAACATGTAAGTTGCTCTCGTAATTATGTCGTGCCTATATTGACAGAAGAAGTTATGTGGTCTATGGACAGAAGCCGGAGACGGCTGCACCTTGATAGAAGGAAAGTCAGCCCCAAGCGAGTGCGCTGTCGACGTTACGATAGCCATGGTCTTTTCTCCCTGACTTGTGGGATAGTGGAGCTTTCGCTGTCTATTCAGTCTAACACGCTAGATCAATTGACTTGTATCGTCTTGCTGAGAAACGTGTTACGTGAAAGATGAGCAAGGAGTCCATTCCGTGAGAGTCGAGACCATCTCAATGTCGCCATTTCTCAGACTACTCGTGAACTTAGGATCATGGGCTGACCACGATGAGTTCCGAAGCCATTCCGCCTTAGTTTAACTCTTGTCACGAGCAAAAACACACCATACGACTGATTTGACGTAACTGGTTCGTTTCCAAGATGCTGTACCCGAACCAATCGGTACCACCAAAACCTACCCCAGGTTTGCCTCGGGGCAGCCGGAGCCGGAGTGGGTAACAGTCTAACCCAATCCTCGCCCCGACTAAGAGTCAGAACACCATCTCGCCCCGTCCAACTAAACCCAACACGCACAGAATGAGGGGGAGAGACCAACCCTGCAGAATCCGGGGACGACATCGGACGGGCGCTGCATGCCGTCTGGGGTCCAAAGTCCGGTCGAATATGCATGCAAGTTGACTTATATAAAGACCCATTGAGCTTGGCCCTTTGATCGACAGTCTTTCAATCTTGGCCTCAAGTCTCCACTGATCGATACTTGGACATTATGGACTACAAAGCTGATGAGAAGGTCGCTGTTGACCACGGTGACGAGGTTCACGATGCTCATGTCGCGGTGCAGCTTGCGCATGATGTTGAGAATCAGAAGTTGTCGCCATGGACGCCTCGTATGTTCAGGTTGTACTTCATCCTGGCTTGCGCATACCTCTGCGGTTGCTTGGTAAGTTTCTCACGAGAGGATGATGAGCTTGTCGCTAATGTGAGAAGAACGGATATGATGGCAGTCTTCTCGGTGGTATCAACGGCATGAAAGCATACCAGCGCTACTTCAACATGTATGTGAAATCACCAAGAAAAAAGACTTGAACTAACAATCGCAGGTCTTCCGAGGGTTCTTCGACCGGTATCGTCTTTGCCATGTACAACATCGGTTCCATCGCCGCCGTATTCTTCACCGCCCCCGTAAACGATTTCTTCGGTCGACGATGGGGCATGTTCACCGGCGCCATCGTAGTCATCATTGGAACATGTGTCCAAGCTACATCCACCGGACGAGGTCAATTCCTCGGCGGTCGCTTTATCCTCGGCTTCGGCGTCAGCTTCTGCTGTGTCTCTGCCCCTTGCTACGTTAGCGAGATGGCGCACCCCAACTGGCGAGGCACCATTACTGGCCTGTACAACTGCACTTGGTACATCGGTAGCATCATCGCTAGTTGGGTCGTTTACGGCTCCAGCTACATCGATGGCGACATTGCCTGGAGACTTCCCATTTGGTGCCAGATGATCACTTCTGGTATTGTTGCGCTTGGTGTTTTGTGGCTGCCTGAGTCTCCTCGATGGCTCATCGCTCAGGATAGAGTTGAGGATGCTGTCAAAGTCCTTGCTACATACCATGGTGAAGGTGACGAGAATCACCCTATGGTTGTGTTGCAGATCAAGGAGATGACGAACCAGATTGCTGCTGATGCTACCGATAAGTCCTGGTGGGACTACCGTGGACTTTGGAACACCCACAGTGCGCGACGCCGACTTATTGGTGTCTTGGGTATGGCTGTCTTCGGACAAGTCAGTGGAAACAGTTTGAGGTACGTCCCAAAATCTTGGCCAGTCTTTCGCCTTCTCTAACCATGTCTAGCTCCTATTATCTCCCCGTCATGCTGAAGCAAGCGGGTATCACCGACGAAAAGAAGGTGTTGGCCCTGAACGGCGTCAACCCTGTGCTCTGCTTCTTTGGTGCCATTCTCGGAGCTCGTCTCACTGACGTTATTGGTCGCCGCCCTCTTCTGATCTACTCCATCATCTTCTGCTCCTGCTGTTTCGCCGTCATCACCGGCACCAGCAAGCTCTCCCTCGACCAACCCGACAACGCCTCCGCTGCCAACGCCACTGTCGCCATGATCTTCATCTTCGGTATCGTCTTCTCTTTCGGTTGGACTCCTCTCCAGTCAGCATATATCGCTGAATGCTTGTCCACCGACATTCGAGCCAAGGGCACTGCCGTCGGTAACCTTGCGAGTTCCATTGCGTCGACCATCATCCAGTACAGCAGTGGTCCCGCGTTCCAGGACATCGGTTATTACTTCTACCTTGTGTTTGTCTTTTGGGATCTGTTTGAAGCTGTCTTCATTTACTTCTTCTTCCCCGAGACTAAGGATCGTACTCTTGAGGAATTGTCGGAAGTGTTTGAGGCACCTAACCCCGTTAAGAAGAGTCTTCAGAAGAGGGACGCGCAGACTGTTATGAACACTCTGAATGTGACGGGAGATACGAAGCTTGCGGGAGAGGTTTGATCTGGTCAAATGCCAATTGCCTCGTCATGTTCTAGTCTAGGTAGCCATACTGAAGATAACCCCGTCGCAATCAATATGATGCATAATGCACCATCATTACTCTACAAACGTTTGTCTTTCCAATGTGATAATTCAACCATGATCAGCTTCAAAGCAGTGACCAACTAGAAAGATTTCCCGACTTTGTTGTTTCGGACCCTCAATTGGTTCGCGACAATTTCGTATCGCATGTCAATTGAGTTCCCATTAAACTTGTCTGCCGATCGCCAAAGCCTCGGCCTCACTTCCCGATCTGCATACCACGTCGCAGCGAGCAATGGCACCTCATGACCTTGATTTAGACCCCAGTATTTCCAAGGTCTCATGCCCATCAAGCTTTTGCACCAACCTCGCCCTCGCTCGCAGACCAAGCAAGTAAGTGTCCAATCGGACAAGGTCACAAAAGCTGGGGTAACTAACGCATTCATACCCCGAATGAATTCCCGCACCAATCACAAGCCTCAATTGACCTCGGACCGAGCATCCCCGTGATCCATCAGATGATTCACAAACTCCTCCTTCATTATCTCCTCTTTTCCCCACGTTCACGTCGGCCCGTACCGGAGCGAATTGCTGTTCAGTTCCCAGCGCAATGGATCAAGCAAATGATGAATGGCCTGCGAGGAAGAGGTTGAGGACGTCGCATGCAGTGAGTTTGCAATTCATGTTTGCCTCTCTCATGTTACATGTAGGTGCTGACTGACATTAGTGCGATGCTTGTCGTACCCGCAAGACAAGGTTGGGTGATCTGCCAGAAATTTGACAGCTTGGCTGATAGCGATAGATGCGATGGTAACAATCCTTGCGCAACATGCGCGTCGATCGGTCATGATTGTACCTACGGATCTGAAGCCAACTCGTAAGCCTCACTCTTCAATCTACTACTCTCCCCCAGCAATGTAACACTACTGTAGGAGGAGCAAGAACGATCTCATCCTAGAAAGTGTTCTGCGGGTCGAGAAGACCCTACACGAGTTAAGATCTGCGATCGTAAGCCATGAGCATATCTTCTAGATGTCTAGCTTTGACCATTGTAGCCGAACGGTGTTCAACTTGCCAACTCACCTCAAACAAATCGCACCAACTCATTCTCGGGGTCCTCGCCAGATCTGAACCTTCGTCGGCAGAGTCATGCGATTCAAACACCGACCAGTCAAGACCAACGCGAGAATGTCAACAACTTGGAGAATGCCGTCTTGGACTCTATGCATACTTCGACAACGGAGTCGATACTCCAATGGCCCCATTTTGATGTCTTTCCGCTGCTCCGACACGATGGAGACTCGATCTTCTATCTTGAACAAGCGAGGCCACCGCTAGCAGTTGCATCAAACCCCATGTACCCATACGTCGATGCAGAAGACATAACCTCGATGCTAGAGGCATTTGAACGAAACATCAACTTCTGGTACCCTTCCATGTCACAAGAGCAACTCGGCAATATACGCGCGACGCTTCAAACCGGAATGCCTTCAGAAGATACGGTTCACTCTTGTCTTTGTTTACTCACATTGGCGTTAGGATGTGCAAGTCAAGCTGCCGAAGACTTTCGTTTTACCGCCGAACCCGACGCGGCAGAGAAAGACAGAAGACTTCGGAAGCGGAAACTGGGTGACATCTATTTCCAATTGGCTCTGAAGAAGCTCCACGTTGCCCATCTCCAGGTTGACTCTGAAAGCACCCAATGCCTCTTCTTCACAGCGTAAGCTCAGTTCGTCTTCCAAAGTGTGCTTTTTCTAACGTGTCAGACTTTACTTCGCCTCACTGGTACGGCCACTTCAGGCCTGGGAGTATCTCAGTGCTACAGCGACGAGATGCATGCTGCTTCTATCCTACCCACCGAACACGCACGACGACGAGGCTGAAGAACGCATTAGAAGGATATTCTGGTCTTGCTACATTCTAGAAAGGCAAGCCATGTTCCATACCCAGCAGAGTTCAGATAAGGTACTAATGTCTGGCTTAGTGACTACATGGCTGAGCTCTCAGCATGTCCCCCTTCAGGAATCGCTCGCGTCGAGTCTTCCATCCCCCTACCAAGTACATATCACACGCACCCATCCGAAATTGTAGAAGAGGAATCGTCCCTCTACTTCTTGGCCTGTATCAGTATGCGACGTCTCCTCAACAGAGTCCATCAACTACTTTACGCAAAAGACACCGGCGCCGCTTTCGACCACGCTCGCTTTCCACGCATCGTAGCTGAACTCCAGCGGCAATTGGATGACTGGCGCGAAGTTTTACCAGCGTCGTTCTCCTTCAGCATTGATACAGAGGAGGCAGCAACAGCGGCTGGCGGCTTTCTTCGACAACGATATCTCACCTGCAAGGGGGTGATCTACCGACCCTACCTGATGTGGATGCTAAGTACTAGCTACGCTGAAACGAGGGTGCCTTCAATACCGGATGCTATGCAGAACTGCAAGTTATGCCTTGATGCGTGTTTGCTACATGCGTTAGATCTGAGAGGGTTTCCGCAGACAGTTCTGATTGATACCTGGATATGTTCCTTGTCGTAAGTTGATAACAGCTTCCGACTGACATCATACTAACAAGTAATAGCATGTCAGGGGCAATGCTAATAATTCTCGCTGCATCACACGTGCCTGCTCTGAAAGAGTTCATAGGCTCAAGAGCCACTCTTGTAGGGAGTCATCTCGAGAAGTTGTTTCGGAACTGGCGTGAGGTATCGTTTGGTGGAGATTCACCAAGTGTTGATCGAAGCATGTGGCTCATTCAACAAGCAGATAGCTACATAAGGGATTGCTACTAAGTAGACTTGAATCTACTGTAGTGTTGTATACTGAAGGTGTATAAGTGGTTGAAGTCAAAGCTCTACGTGGAGCTTCCGATGTAAATTTGACTCTGTTATCTGTATATCAGAGTCGCGAACGAAAGTATCTGTCCTTCTTTCTTTCATCCCCCTTCAGCTTGTACCAGTCGATTCCCCGGGGCTCAAACCAAACAGACTTTCATAGGCGTGACTGGGTGGACACTACAGGCTAGGTGTTTCAGCCTGTCTACCTGTGGTCTTGGCCAGGCTAATTCATGTCACCCTTGCCTCCCGAGTCGCAATGCTTGAAGCTGACTTGCGGTCCACAGTACGCCTTATGGTCAAAGTTGCTCGCTGGTCCAATGAGGAGGTATCCGTGCCAAGTCCCACCATGAGTTAGTTCCAAACACTGGGTACCGCAGATCTTGTGCCCATGGTTCTTGATATGATGCTCGATTGCACCAGCGATAGTTTCCTGTTCGGCAGTTGTGTCACAGTGCCTACCACTAGACTGCGGTTTCCATTGTCAGTATCGCCTTCTATTATGAAGGAAAAGAGGTTCACATACACGATAGCGGTAGAAGAGGTTACCGTTCGGGCCGGCGTGTCCAGTAAAGGTGGAACAAGTCTTGAGATTCGATGCATGCTTGATGGCAGCGCCTGAGTGCTAGGTTAGCTCAAGATCTACAGAGCTATTTCTTACTTACTGATCTGGAGGATTCCGTCCTGGGATAGGGTTGTTAGAGTGCTGTGAGTTGGACGAGGAGTTTCTCACCTTGATAGCACCCCCGATGATAACGCAATGAGAGGTGATAGTGATGATTCTTTCGCAAACCTTTGCAGATGTTAGATTGTGAGCAATCTACCGCAGGACGAACTTACTGTAACGTGCCTGCGCTTCTCGAGGACAGAGTTTTCGGACTCAAAGTCCTCAAGGTGGTACAGAGCAAGAGAGTCCGGCATCTTGACAGCCTCTTCAACAGCCTCCGTCTCGTTAAAGGCGTCTGTCACCTCTGTAGTAGGCATACAGTAGATAGACAAAGGTAACGACATTAAGACGAAGAAGTTCATAAGGGCGGGTTTCATCTTGACTGAGGTAGGCAACGAGATTCGCTGCGAGAAGTACAGAGGGAAGAATGTATCCGGCTGATGCTTGCACGATTCGATCGAGGAAGTGAGGCTCGAGTTGAAGGGATGGAGTCATTACTGTGATTTCAATGTGAGGCTTTGGATGTCAGTCGATCTTTTATAGGCGTTCGACGAGGATTCCGAAGGATTTGGTGCTGTGATGAGAGTGAATATGGAATGTCAGAAGATTCTGAGGATGAGGGTATCTTCAGCGTGGAAGTGAGTATGCCGCTTATCCGACCCATGTGAAATGTTGTTGATTCTACAAGCGGCACAGAAACTTACGAGAATTTTGCAGACGCAGAACCAACACACTTCGACTGTAGCCTCGGGCGGCTCTATATATTAAAAGGATCCATGTGTCCCGGAAGAACGGCATCTCCGCATAATAAGCGCCAGGGCCTCACGTACAATATTATGGCAGATCCAAAGTTTCCACGCGGACTTTAAGTGTCCCATCTTACATTCCGCTGGGATAAACTGCCTACCTTTATAGACTCTGTGCTACTAGCACGCAGGCCTACAACTATTTAGCTGCTGTGAATTCCTCTTTCTTTGCACACCCTTGAAAACATGCATTGTCAAGACTGTCAAAGGTGTCGGTTGAGTAACTTATAGAACCCTGCGAAATGGATGCTCGGACTTTTCTATGCCCCGAAAAGAATCAGTCGAGGGATTCTATCCTTGTACTTCTCATGTGAATGTTCTCATTAAGAGCCATGAATATGTTGGCTGCAAGCACAATCCTTCATCTTTTTCATGATTCGACTGGTCATTGAACGATGTCTGATCTTCCATTTGTGCCGAATAACCGCTTGGTTAGTAACATCGATGATCAGATCTGTCAAGAATCCAGAAGACGTTGCGGTCTACATCGCCTCTTCTGACCACTTTGATGAATCGACCGTTCTAGTCCTAAGGAATCCCCTAGGGCTTCTTATTCTTCTAGAACGTAGTGCATGTGAAAGGCCGAGATGGTCGTCGTTGTTCAGGACGGATCGGAGACCTTGCCGCGTGGGTTGCATTGTTAAGACCCCTTCAAGGATATTCCAGCCGCCTAGTAGTTGTGCCTGTGATCCCAAGACTGTTTTCCTAGCCCCAAGGTCAATCACACTCACCCAGGTGAAGTACTTTCACGAACGGTAGTTCAATCCATCAGTGACTCGACTACAAGAGAGACCATACGTGGATTAGAATAGGCTTGTTCACTAGGCGACTAACTGTGTTCTTCAAGTATAACACTAAAATAAACAAGCCCATTGTACTAAGGCAGGACTAGTGAGCTTTAAAGGCTACAGTTTCATATATCTTAACTCCATACAAGTTTCTAAGGACGAAACGACGTCATGTTTGAATGACCTTGTGATAAGATAGAAGTAACAGGTGAGTACAACTACCAGCATGCTCAGCATACATTTCATACGCTGCGGTCATCATTAACTTGGAAAGAATTATCTATTACATTGATTTCCCTGACAATTCCTTTCGTAGCCTTCACTCTTCTCACCATTAACGACTGATCGAAAGCTTACGTACAGACTCATTGCTTAATTCCTCATCTTTATTTCCAACAGACTAAGCTCTCTATAGCTCACGGTCAGCTTCCTTTTCTTTCCCCTCTTTCTCTTTCTCAGCTTTCTCCAAACTCTCCAAATGCCACATCATAGACACTGGAATAACAACAAGCTTTGGCCCGCATTCTATCTCGTAGTCAAATCCTTTGGTCGGTCCAACGAGCAGGTGGCCATTCCAAACCCAGGTGTCAGTAAGGTCCATGCATTCGGTGGTTCGAAGAGTTGACCCTTCCTTTTTGATTTGGCGTTCGATTGCCCGCTCCACCTCGATTTGTTCGATGACGGTGTCGCAGTGGCCGTCATCAGTCTGCCCTACTTTAGCCTTCTGGCGTGAAGTTATATGAAGGCGGACAAACCTCATACTGATAGTAGATCTCTTTGTTTGGGCCGGCGTACCCACTGAAGTGTCCGCATTCTGCCAGACCAACAGCATGCTTGATTTCGAAAGCTAGATACTCAGTTCACGTCCATATTCAAGTCACAGATCGTCTGCTCAAACTTACTCCATCGGAGCCATATTATCTTCGATCTAACGTTAGAATGGTTCTTTCAGGTAATAGAGACTGTTGTACCTTTAATCCCTCTTTGAACTCATGTGATGGCGCAATTGCATCCCATGCACGTTCATACATCTAGAAATCAGCTACAGCCCAGTAAAAGATAGGAATTTGATGTCACCAACAGATCTCCGCTTTTCGGGCACCTTGTTCTCTGGCTCGCCATGCTGTAACTGTTCCAGTGCATGAAGCAACTCAAGATACATCTCCTGATTCACCGCACTCGGCCGGGGACCATTAGCTGAACCTGTCGCCTCTAAGATAGGCTCCAAGCAAATAGAGGTTGGCAAAGACGTTAAGGACAGTAAGATCATAAGTTTTGGATGCATCCTTGTTGATGTAGGTAATCAGGTTCGTTACTATGAGAAGGAGAGGCACGATATACCCGGCTGCTGCCCGGTTGAATCTATCGATAGTGCCGGAGTCGAAGGAAATGTTTGGTGACATCACAATATGTCGGGTGGTATTTCAAGGGTTTTGTGGCTGGACTAGCGGTAGTTGTTGGTGAAGGTAGAAGAAATGGGCGAAGGGGACTGGTGATATGGCATGTGCAAACGGGGCTACGCCAGGTGATATGTGCCGGATATCCGGCAGTGGAGACCTTGTTGGTTGAAAACGCGTTATCACTTACGAGGTTCATGAATATTCAGAACCAACATGCTCAAAGAGAAACAGTCCATTGGTCGATAGTGCAGTATCTCTCCATCTCGGAAGTTCGGCAACTCTAATATGAAACACGGCCACATAATCACGTATCGGCCTTATCTTATCGCAAGCGATCACTATCCCGTTGATAAAGGCAAGGCTTAAAGTGAAATGCCTATATATTTAAAATAAAACATCGAAAAAGATATGTGTTGGTTCAAGTCAAGCAATTGTCTCTGTATTCCGTAGCTGGGCCAATTGCTGAGTAGCTTCTTAGTCATTGCGGATCTTCAGTACCCATTTCTTACGAAATCGCGGTAGGCATCCAAGAACCATAGAGTGTTTTCCTATATTTTATTATGTCTGATATAGATCATATTTTGCGGGAGTCTACTTAGATTCTGTTGTACCCTCGACCACGCAGAGTTGTTGGTATAAGAAGTAGGTGTCGTGCTCGGGGAATGTTCAGCCACGTACTTCGATGGAAGACTGACTTGACGTCTGACATCTACGCCAATGAGACTTCAGCCCTAATAGTGGACCTCCATTCTAGACGGTAACTTAAGGGTCTGGAAGTTTGCCTGGCTTCCTAATAATAGATTATGATATGCAAACAAGCCCTCTAGCTTGTGAGTCTAGAGACCCGTCGACCATGCCGAGAGAAGTAGAAAAGCTCACTGGCGTGACCAATGGAATAACATGGTTTTAGAGAGCAATGCACTTTGTTGCTCATAAGTATGCCTTGTCATGCACGTAGTTGGTGGGCATGCTTTGATGTTTTCACTAACATGGTTGGCATCTTAGGTTAGCCTTTTACCAATCTAGTGCCTGACTTGAAACATATCTCACTACTCTTGTCTATTACTCACATATAGATCGTTTCCACGTTTTCTCACTACTACATATTGTAAAAGCCGTCCCCTTCTATGACTGCTCCCATCAGATCGGACGCCAGCGGCACGTAACGATTTCCTCTGACCTGTTCCGCTGTCGGGTAGTTACAAACAGTGTTGCCCCGCTCCGGCTCCGACATCCCCGGGCTGTTCCCCTCTAATCCCAATACGATCTGGTACATTCAGGCTGTTCCACCAAACAAGACAAGATCAACACCAAACGAGCCACGTACCCGCACCTATCATGGATGCTAGTGGAGCCCTCTCTTCCCCGAGAGTCAATCCGAAGCACGTGTTGAGTAAGGACCAAGTTGTATCACGATGCGGGGGCTGTGCTATCGCGGAGGAACAATTGCAAGATAAAAGTCCAAAGCTTCCTGAGACTTGGTCTTTCAATTTATTTCAATCATTCTTCTTTCATCGTCAAAATGGGAGACAGCATTCAGCACGAGCCGAGGGGCATTTCTCTCCAAGAAGATCCGTCCCGCCCGGACTACATCAACGAGGCGGTCTTTAGGAGAAACACCCTCCCCACCCGTTCGTATCATATTCCTGACACCTCAATCTCACTGAACGGAACATGGGACTTTTCTCTCGCCGGCACAGTTCTCGAAGCACCTGAACCAGGCGCAAAAGATGTCGCTTATGGTCAGATCCAAGTCCCCGGCCATTGGCAGCTTCAAGGCCACGGAAAGCCCTGGTACACCAATGTTCAGTATCCAATTCCCGTCTGCCCGCCATATGTCCCTACTGAGAATCCTACGGGGACATATCGTCGAGAATTTCATGTCCCGACGGGTTGGGCTGCGGATTCTCAGCTGAGATTGCGCTTTGATGGCGTTGATAGCGCTTATCATATTTGGGTCAACGGTACCCTGATCGGATACGCTCAAGGTTCAAGAAATCCTTCTGAATTTGACGTTTCATCGTTTGTTAGCCGAGAGGGCCCAAATGAGCTTTTTGTGAGAGTTTATCAATGGTCTGATGCTACGTACATCGAAGATCAGGACCAATGGTGGCTATCAGGTTAGTAGCGCCCAAAACGCCAACTTGACTGATAACTAACCAGTTTAGGTATCTTCCGGGATGTGTATCTCATTTCCTTCCCAGCTGTCAGAATCGAGGATTTCTTCCTCACCCCACATCTTGACACTGACTACAAGAACGCTCGGCTCGACGCATCCGTCGACGTCTCTGCTCAAAAGGGCGTCATTGTTGAGCTCACAGTCTCTGAGCTTGCAAAGAACGGAGGAGCTATCATTGGATCTACTGAGATTTCCTTTGATGGACGGTCAAAAGCTACTCTTAGTCTTGATGTTGAGGACCCAAAGAAATGGACAGCAGAGACACCATATCTATACTCAGCACAGATAACACTCAAGTCGGAAGACAAACAGACTGTCCTTCACCAAGTCCAGCAACGCGTTGGCTTCAGAACGGTCGAGCTGAAGGATGGCCTGATGAAGGTCAATGGCAAACGCATTCGTCTCCGAGGTGTCAACCGTCACGAGCATCACCCTCTTCTCGGCCGCTCTGTTCCTCTGGAATTCGCCAAGCGTGACCTTCTCATTATGAAGAAGCACAACATCAACGCTCTTCGTTGCGCCCACCAGCCTCATGACCCTCGCGTTCTCGATCTCTGCGACGAGTATGGCCTCTGGGTCATGGCGGAGGCTGATCTCGAGTGCCACGGCTTCTACGACGCTGTTGCTCGACCTCTCGACATTCCCGAGTCAATGGACTACGGCGAGCGAAAGAAGCTTGCTTTCGGAAAGGCTGCAGAGTTCACCTCCAACAACCCCAAGTGGAAGGAGGCCTACCTTGATCGTATTCGCGCTGTCCTGAACCGCGACAAGAATCACGCCAGTGTTATCATGTGGAGTTTCGGTAACGAGGCTTTCTATGGTGACAACCACAGAGAGATGTTCAAGTATGCCACAGAAGCTGATCCATCGAGACTTATTCACTATGAGGGAGATATGGAGGCCGAGACGACACACATGTATAGTTATATGTATCCCACGGTTGACCGCCTGATCAAGTACGCCGAGGAAGAGGGTGTCAAGGACGGCAAGTACGAGAAACCCATCGTTCTCTGCGAGTATGGACATGCTATGGGTAACGGACCCGGTTGGTTGGAAGACTACGAGCAAGCCTTCCGGGACTACCCTCGGCTCCAAGGTGGATTCGTCTGGGAGTGGGCAAACCACGGTCTCTGGAAGGATGACCATGAGGGAGCAGGATATTACGCTTACGGTGGTGACTTTGGCGACATACCCAATGATGGAACATTTGTCATGGATGGTCTTCTGAACAGCCAACATGAGCCTACCCCTGGCCTGACAGAGTTCAAGAAGGTCATTCAACCTGTTGGGTTCTCTTTCAGGGATGGAGAGTTGAAGATTGAGAACTGGCATGACTTTTCTGGTCTGGACCACTTGACTGCATCTTACAAGGTGGAGCAGTTTGGCCAAGAGTGAGTCTATTTCCTTCCAAGTAAGTTTGAGGACGCTAATGATGAAGTAGGTCAACACTGATTCACTCCGGGTCATTCGACATCCCTGAGATTCCAGCTGGCGAGACACGTTCCGTATCTCTTCCAGTCGACGCCAAGCGATACAACAAAGACAACGAGGTCTACCTGACAGTGACACTATCTCTCAAGCACTCCACGGCTTGGGCGTCTGCCGGCCACGAGATCGCTTGGTATCAGCAGCAGCTCCAGGCTCCTCAGACTGATGCCAAGGCGGCTCTCGCCGCAAGCAACACCCTCACTTCTAAATTTTCGGTGGCCGAGAAGGGTGCTACTGTGTCAGTTGTTGGCAAGAACTTTGAGTTTGTCTTTGATCGCGCCTATGGTGCTCTAAAGAGCTGGGTCTCAAACAACGTGACTCTTCTCACCTCTGACCCCAAGACCCAAGCCGCAATCATCCCATCGTTCTGGCGCCCCAAGACCGACAACGACGTCCCTGGAGCCGTTCCCTACTGGGAGCGATTCGGTGTTGAGCAGCTACAATCTCAACTTCGATCATTCTCCGTTGACGCCACCAGCTCAGACAAGGTGGTTGTGAAGTCACATACCTTCATCACTCCTCCAGTTCTGTTCTGGGGATGGGACTGTGAGATTGAGTACACAGTGTATCTCACCGGAGCTCTTAGTGTCAATGTCACACGCCTGTCACCGACAGGGTCGTTCCCTGAGCACGTTCCAAGAATTGGTCTTAACCTCTATGGTAGCAAGACCCTCGAGCATGTCAAGTGGCTCGGCCGTGGACCCGGAGAAAGCTATCCCGACAAGAAGGATTCTCAACGGGTTGGAATCTGGAACGTCGAGTCCGTATCTGAACTTCAGACTCCTTATGATGTTCCTCAAGAGAACGGTAACAGGGAGGACACACGATGGGTTTCTCTTCGAGACTCCAAGTCTCCAAGCATTGGACTACGTGCGACGCGATTGGATGGAAAGAATTTCAGCTTCTTGGTATCGCATCATAGGGATACAACTATTCATGAGGCTAGACATCCTCCTGATTTGAAAGAGGATGATGCCGTATTTATTAGGCTGGATAGCAAGGTTGCTGGTGTTGGGTCGGGTGCTTGTGGACCCGCTGTTCGTGAGGACCTCATGGTTAAGACTGAGGAGACGACTTTTGGATTCCTGTTGGAGCCGCTATAAAGAATATTGATAGATACTATGAGTAAATGATAAGTTCACGAAATTTGAGTGATAGATGTTGCTATGGCTTGCCCTTGTGACGTTTGCAAAATTGTGCCGATCGTCTGAAGCTCCACCAGTTTGCCTGCTACAAATTTCCTTCATCTCTTCAGACTCGATTAAACCTTTCAACAGAATAAAGATGAGCTTCATATGGTTTCTCGTCATTTCTCTCACCATTAAACGGGCACTCAGTAGCCTGAGACTGTTTTACATCCCCGTCGTCGGTGATGCATCAATTCTTGGTTGCCATTCGAGACCAAAAATCCACCTGAATCATCATCGCTAACTTGGCCGAGTGGTTAAGGCGCTGTGTTTAGGTTCTTATCAGAAACCAAACCCGCAGTGGGAAACCGCGGAGGTTCGAACCCTCCAGTTAGCATAACAAGCGATTCTATTTTTGCGTTTTATGAGAGTAATATTATTTTGACTATGCCAACTGTACAATAGTGACTGAACGCACCCGTAGAGTTACATGTACCATGACGCGACTCTCCAAAGTCCCCACGTCCCGCCGAAAAGAGCAACCCAAGACAACAACCCTTTCGCGATAAATACATACTTCACGATCTGGAAAGTTTTTTTCTCATTCAATCGAGGAAATGGTTCATCCGGAACATCTTTACCCAAGAATTTGCACAGTGGCTCCCATCCATCTTCTGCCTTGAACTGGAGAACCTCTCGATTCCTCTTCTTCGCCTCAGCCAACACCTCCTCGTTATACTTGTTATACATTTCCGCCGAAAACACTTTGGCCGAACCATACTTCTCCTTGCCCAACTTGATGCTCTCCATATTGAGTGTATACCACATCCGATCAGAAGACCAGAGCAGTCCAACCCAGTAGAACCAGGGACTGAAGAAGAACCAGAAGCTCTCCTCCGCGCTCCTGGCCCAGACCTCGGGATCGGGTCTTTGATTGAGGACAATCTTGGCATCTGGGTATGCGTCCATCATGTCTGGTGTGAAGTACACAACAGGAAGATCGCAGATGGAGCGATGGCCGTGAATGAGTTGCTTGACCATCTTTTGCCGAACTTCAGGATTCTTCTCGCGCAGCGCGGCGATAAAGAGGCGTAAACGCGAAGGATGAGGGAGGATCTCTGCCATGTGCATACATGGTCCGCATCCTAGCTTCTCAAATGCCGCTTGCATTGATGATGTGGCTGCGCGAGGGAGCCCAGCCCCAATGACAAGGAGAGGGACCTCCTCAGAGTTTGGGTCACCCAGGCCTCGAGAATCCGTAAGGAAGCGCATTGCCACAAATAGCGATAGATAAAAGTCAGATAGATTAAATTGCAGGAAGCTAGAGAGTCTTTGATCCTGTGAGATTGGGGAGCAGTCGGTTTTTAAGCTCACATAATATTGAAGCATAGAAATAGTGCTGACGCCAAGCGGCACAGCGAATCTCTTGTCAGATTCTTGCTGACTTTGCATCAGCATACCGCATTTCAAATGGCCTTACATGCTTGTGCCCATCGTTTAGCCTTGAATTGTTTTTGTAGAGCTTCGGCAGTTTCCATTTCGAGTAATTGTGAGACTCAAGTGGTAGAAGCGCTAGTCACAAAATTCGAGGGCATGCTGGACACTAAAACACAGCTTTCCGGTCCAAATAGCTCGGCTTACATACCCTAAATACATTATTACAGCCTCAAAGGCCTTGGAAATGGCCTACAAGGTAATGGAAACCAATCACAGGAACGACAAAAGATCCTTGGCTGCGGATGCCGCAGTTTAAATATTCTGGCTTTTGTAGTAAGCTTCAACCCTCACGATCGTTACGTGTGCGGCCTCTAACTTTAGACTATCATCGCTCCTCCCACCTGACGGTCCGTCATCATGTTCAACCTCGGCTGCTAATCGAACTGGGAGACCACGGCATCCAAGCTCCAGGTTTATAGCTTAGTGTTTAAAAGTACCGAACTTTTTGAAGCCACAATCTCGATAGTCCCACGGCTAAGAGTAATAATTACATCATGCAAATATTGCTAAGTACATGCTAGACTCAACAGATCTGATCTTGGATGTCGATGGAAGATCGGCTCTTTGTTTTCGCGGTCTTTTGTCATGGTTGTTGTAGAAATCTCCCCAGAGTCTCACCTTACGTGACGCCAATGCAAGAAATCAGGGGAAATGGCTGTTGTGGCTTGAACTAATTAAACGTCGTGGAGTCAAAAGTCTCATCCGCCGATCTGCCGTCAAGTTTTAGTCTTGTTTTCTCTCATCACTCGTCTATAGACTAACTCAATAGGTTGAAGGCTATGCGCTCAGACGCTGCGGATTTTAACCTGACCTGAAACAAAACAAGCCCAGGTGGGCCTCAGTCTGCTGTGTAACCTGTAAGCCAACACAAAAAGAGACGGTTTTCTTTTCTTAGTATACTCTGAACCTTGCTGGCCAATTGGAGGACTGGTCTTTTCGTAAACCCGATATTGAAGGTGGTCGCCTCGATAGCTGAACTGCACCATGTGAGCTGAAAGTACGGTACAGTAGGTGTGCCGCCTGCGGTGCGATGGATCTACGGGCTGTGCGTCTGATGTCAGTCCTGCTAGAACAAACATGCACCAGAAAAGTAATCAATAAATAATATGACATCCTCCAGCCGGCTTGCTTCTGTTCCAGTTCATTCCCTTCATTCACTTTTCATTCTTTTCCATACCTTATCTTACAATTATCATTCGTTTCTATACCTTTCGCTACAATGAAGTCCTTTTGGACACTTGCTTTTTACCTCGGGAGCGCTAGTGCTGTCGCCATCTCCCAACCAGCATCGAAAGCTGAGACTCCCGAAGGATCCTTGCAATTCTTGAGTCTCAGAGCCTCAGCTCCCATCGGCACTGCTATCAATCGTGACAAATGGAAAGTCACCTGTGATAGCCAGCACCAGGGAGATGAGTGCTCCAAGGCCATTGATGGCGACCGCAACACTTTCTGGCATACTAATTGGGCTGCTGGAGGCACCAATGACCCAAAGCCTCCTCATACCATCACTATCGACATGGGCTCTTCCCAGAATGTGAATGGCCTATCTGTTCTTCCTCGGCAGGACGGTAGTGATCACGGTTGGATCGGCCGCCACAATGTCTTTCTAAGCACAGATGGGAAGAACTGGGGAGACGCTGTCGCAACAGGAACATGGTTCGCTGACAACACTGAGAAATACTCTAACTTTGAGACTCGCCCTGCTCGCTACGTCCGTCTTGTTGCTCTGACTGAAGCAAACGGCCAACCTTGGACCAGCATCGCCGAGATTAACGTCTTCAAAGCAGCTTCTTATACCAGCCCTCAGCCTGGCCTTGGACGCTGGGGCCCAACACTTGACTTCCCTATTGTCCCAGTAGCTGCTGCAGTTGAGCCTACGTCTGGAAAGGTTCTCGTTTGGTCTTCCTACAAAAATGATGCGTTCGGAGGCTCCCCTGGCGGCGTGACCTTGACTTCGACTTGGGATCCTTCTACTGGTGTGATTTCTCAACGCACAGTGACTGTCACCAAACACGATATGTTTTGCCCTGGTATCTCCATGGATGGAAAAGGGCAGGTCGTTGTCACTGGTGGAAACAACGCTGAGAAAACAAGTCTCTATGACTCGTCTAGTGATAGCTGGATCCCAGGCCCTGATATGAAGGTTGCCCGCGGATATCAGTCCTCAGCAACTCTATCAAACGGTCGTGTATTTACTATCGGCGGGTCATGGAGCGGCGGTACTTTTGAGAAGAATGGCGAAGTCTATGACCCATCTTCAAAAACATGGACTTCACTTCCAGGAGCTTTGGTCAAGCCAATGTTGACTGCCGATCAACAGGGCATCTATCGCTCAGATAACCACGGATGGCTCTTCGGCTGGAAGAAGGGATCCGTTTTCCAAGCTGGGCCTAGCACTGCAATGAACTGGTATTATACTAGTGGAAAGGGTGATACAAAGTCAGCCGGCAAGCGTCAGTCTAGTCGCGGCACTGATCCAGATGCGATGTGCGGAAACGCTGTTATGTATGATGCAGTCAAAGGAAAGATCCTTACGTTTGGCGGTTCCCCAAGCTATCAAGACTCTGATGCCACGACCAACGCTCACATCATCACAATCGGCGAGCCCGGAAGTACACCAAAGACGGTATTCGCTAGCAACGGCTTGTATTACCCACGAACCTTTCATACTTCTGTTATTCTCCCCGACGGAAACGTTTTCATCACTGGCGGCCAACAGCGTGGCATTCCTTTCGCCGACTCAACTCCTCAGCTTACACCCGAGCTCTATGTCCCCAACGATGACACTTTTTACAAACAGCAACCAAATTCCATTGTCCGAGTCTACCACAGCATTTCCTTGTTACTCCCTGACGGCAGGGTTTTCAACGGTGGTGGCGGTCTCTGTGGCGATTGCAACACCAACCATTTTGATGCCCAGATTTATACACCTAACAATCTTTACGACTCTAATGGAAAACTTGCGACACGTCCCAAGATCACCAAGGTCTCTGCTAAGAGTGTCAAGGTCGGTGGCAAGATCACAATCTCGACAGATACCAGTATCAAGCAGGCTTCGTTGATCCGGTATGGTACGTCAACGCATACAGTTAATACTGACCAGCGTCGTATTCCATTGAGTCTGAGAAGTACTGGAAGTGGAAACAGCTATTCGTTCCAGGTTCCAAGCGACTCTGGTATTGCTTTGCCTGGGTACTGGATGTTATTTGTGATGAACTCGGCGGGTGTCCCAAGTGTTGCAAGTACTCTTCTCGTTACTCAGTAAAGTGTCGGCCAATCCCGTTTCTCGGAGTATTTCTGCTATTTTTTAAATCTTTTGGCATAGGATATTGCGTTTAATCTTTCCACTTCATTTTCTACATTTTTATCTGAGGGACATCAGGGATCCTTTTTGTTCGCCTTTTGTGCCTTCCATGCATTCAGTGACATTTGTTCAGCTCAAGTGTAATAAGCAGAAACAAGTTTCTTGGCCAGAATTAAGTAATTACTCATTGGATTATTCTATCTTCATATTTTCAGTGCTCATATCCAACAAAATACGAGCCAATATTTTGCAAATGGCGATCTCAAGCCCTACAATGAACCTCCAAGCAGTGAAGTTCTCAGAAAGGACCCTGTCAACTTTGCACAAGGACACAAACATACAACTGCCCACTGGTCGCGCCAGTCGCATCCAAAGATTATGAAGTTTTGAATATATTGAGATATTAAAGTTAATTAGATAGAGCTAAATCATTGCGGTTAAAAATGATGTCCATGATTAGTGCTGGATTACCCTAGACTCTAAAGAATGCCAAATGTGATATTGTGTGGGTATAGAGATGTTTAATAATATTAGATGTCTTGACGCAATCAACATTGGTTCTTCTACGCGAAGTCGGTAGGTATCGATGTGCCGTAGTGCCAATTGATGTTGGTCGATTTGGATCTATTCGCAGCGCTCGATGACGACCATGACATCATCACCACGGTACGATATCCATCGCCCAACCCGAGCTGCATTTTCATCCTAGCAACTCTTGGAGCGACATGATTTGCATGAAACACGCTCAAAGACTACATACAGCAACATTTCACGTCTTGAGACGAAACTGCCGTCATTTCTCTACGCAACAGCAACTACAGCGAAGGTCATCGGAGCCAACAAAGATGAGTTGGATGGACAGCTGGAGTCGACCCTCCAAATCGCAAGCAACACCAGCACCCTTCTACTTGTTGCCCGGAGGCGAGGCAACTCCCTACTGTCACTCTTGCGGCAGAGTGATTAGTACGAGACGAAATACCGCGACAGCAAATACCAATACGCCAGCCAAGTACTGCTCGAGCCGATGTCGCACACAGAAGCCCGGAAAGCTGGACCGCGAGCTGGAAAAAGCCTTTGTGAAATTATTGACGGCCGAAGAGAGCACATCAGATGAGGTAAAGAAGCAGGGAAAAGGTGGCAAGCATAAGAAAGGGAAGAACAGCAAAGGCGACAATCGCATCTTGGTGCACTGCAGCGCTGCAGAGGAACTCGTTTTTGGACCGAGCCGAACGTCGATGGAGGGAGAAATCGAAGAACATGATCACAGCGACGAGGAGGAAATGAATGAAACGGAACAAAAGCAAGCGACATCGGAACCCCGATCATCAGAAGACATGGACCTCTTAGGCAACATCAAAAATGACAATCACATCGACGGCGACGTCCTCGCTCGCATGTCAGTCCGCAGTGGCACTCGCATTCGTCCACCACAATCCGTCTCCGAAGTCAACGGCAGCGTCGGAGGCGAAAAAGGCCGAGCAGAACGAATCCACGAAACAGACGCGATGCTCGAGAAGCGAAGACAGGGACAGAAGCGAGCGAAGGAACGGGAAATGACAAAATGCGCCGCACGACGCGGTGTTATTTTTGGGTTTACTGTCAGCGACGAAGGCGAGAAGCGACTCTGCGAAGCAATAATGGCGGGAAAAATCGTGGAACCGAGCTTTGCAAAGGGGGACTGGGCGATAAGATGGAGAGAATGAGATTGCTTGGACGGTTGGGTTGGGTCATGTATCAGATATGGTTCGGGCCGACAGGAGTCAATAAAGATGCTGATTGTGTCTGATTGACAATGTTGATGACGCGCTTGCGATAGGGATCGACGCCCTTATCACGGTCCAAGCGTTGATGACAAGACGCTCTGGAGCGAAGAGGGAAAGGATACTGGCTATTTGTAACACCGGTTCATTGATCACCAACTAATCTGCTGAGTAACGAATATGAGTGGTTTTACTGGTAGATCAAGTATTGTCTTTGACTTCATTCTCGCCAGACGAGTTTCTGGATGCAGACGCGGAACATGCCAAGCAATACCTACGACATGGTCCACCACGGGCGAGTGGAAGTGGAAGTGTCTCCATCGTTATCTTTCTCTGGGTCTGGGGTTTTACTCCGCTGAAATCTGTCATCTGTGGTTTGCTCCGCTGGAATCTATCATGTGCACGTAACCTCGCCTCGCATGCTTTGCCATTTTCAATACATTGGAGAAACTGTCATGTCATAAATATTCCAGAAACTGGGAAGATCATCTTTCGGTCAAATTTGACAGGACGATAAACGAGAGTCTAGAATCATTTTCTGTGCATTTGGTCCAGGGGAAGTGGGACGATATCCAGGTTCCCCAATCCCATGCTGCAGGGTTCAGCTTTCAGCGCTCCAGGCGGTGCAAAGGTTGATGCTACAGAACTCAACTTTGGAGCAACTTGGCATGCTCAGCTCGAAGCGACTGCAACGTTGCTATGCAAGGTAAATCATTAGCCCTGATTCCTACAGGGCTGGATGGAATGCAACCCAGAGTCTCAATAGTCAGTGAGCAGCGCAATTCATAGTGCCATACCGCGGAGAGAGCGAGAGCGATGGCGTGCGTTAGCCGGAAATAAATCATGACATTACAACAGAAAACGGTCAAGATCAAGGAGAGATAAGACAGACTCTGCTGGCTAATGCTTGTCCGGGGTACGCCCTAACTCCAAAAGCAGTAGGTGGTAAAGCCCAGGGATCAGCCACTGGTCCCAGCGCGCTAAATATTGACGCACTACAAGCAGAGGTGGCGCCACGATGGATGATAGGGCGTGGTGAAGTGATGGTGATAGGTGAGTTGCTGGTTTCAGCGCGTCGGATCAAATCTAACAGAGTTTCTGCTAGAACAACCGAAAAATCGGGACCGAGCTTACGGGCCGGGTTGGTTGAGATGCCCCTGTCCATCACTGGCAAAGCAGTGTGAAGCTGAGGCCATCTTGTTCTCCAAGGGCGGCTTGAGTGATTTTTTCTTCAGAGCTTCCTCTTCTAGAATAATCTTCGTATGAGCAACCAACGGCGTCGTTATCCCACCTGCTGAAAAGGTCAGTGAGACGCTGGTCATGAAGCTGTTGATCAATGCGACAGCTATCGACGCCATTTTTCTGGTTCTGGAAGGTCTGCAGTGCATTAATGAACCAGTCATGTTCTAAAGGGCCGAGTATCCGACAATTGTTCTCAACGCCTATGAGTTTGTCCAGTCTGTTCAGTGAGCTCAGCTCCATCAACGTCACGTCATTAATGATCGTCAAGGAGAATATTCCCTATACAGACAAAATCACTCAGGTACCCAGAGATGATCAGCCCTGCCAACATCTCCCCGGACGATTTCCGCCGGTCCACTGTAGGTAGCTCCCAACGCTAGACTTGGTCCAGTCACACAATGGCACTCCGGTTAGCATACCCGCTGAGAAAGCTGGTGGTGTCGCCAACGAGTCAGTTGTTCTGGAAGCCAAGCCCAGTCCCCTTTTACCCCAGAGCCTCAGCCAACGCCTTTCTCACCCCAGATTAGACCCATCCAGATAAGCGTCAAGGATGCTCACTCGCAAGGAACCATGTGGAAAGGCACATCCTTCAAATGCAGATCACTCCCACGGACATCCGTGCCTGGTGTGTGTGTCTGCACCTTGCGTTGCTTTTCTTAACTTAACTAAAACAAAAGTTCGTCCAATTCTTTAAACTTTAGTTTTGACAAGCCTGCGGGAGCGCAGGATCATAGCCCGTCATGAGCCTCAAGTCGGATATCATCAGTGCCATGGTCATCACGTGGGTGTCGGCCTTGCTGGCGCTGATTGCACGTGTCTTTGCGAGGCGCATGACAAAGGTTCCTTGGTGGTATGATGACTACTTGTGTGTCGGTGCCTTTGTAAGTCTTGCTTGTGAAGCTTTTGAAGGAACGTTGCTGACATGTTTGTAGGTTGTTGGCATTGGATACAATGTTGTGATGATATACTGTAAGACTACCCTTTGCTTTGATGATGTGAACAGATACTGACTGATGCAGGGGCCTTGACATGGTATCTTGGCACAACTATTCCCGACTCCGTCAGCGATGAACGATACGAAGAGATCAACCTTCACGCACGACTGATGCAGTTCCTCATCTCCCTCACATACTCATACTCGATTGGTCTTTCGAAACTCTCTATCCTTCTCTTCTACTGGCGCATCTTCAAGCAATCAGCTATCCGAATCCCGATCCAGGTTATGCTTGGCATCAGCGGCGCTTGGCTCATCCTCCGTACATTCATGGTCATCTTTCATTGCATACCAGTTCAGGCCTATTGGGACAAGTCAATCAAGGACGCCGTCTGCAAGATCAACGACTCACAATTCTTCTTCGCTACATGCCTTACTCACTTTATTCTTGATGTGGTCATCTTGGCGCTGCCAGTGATTGAAGTGTTCAAGTTGCGACTTCGTCTGGGACAAAAGATTGCTATCACTGCCCTGTTTGCCCTCGGTTTCATGTAAGTCTTCTGCCACCAAGTCGCGGTCTTATACTGATAAACAAAAGTGTTTGTCTTGCATCCGTCTTTGTCATCGTCACTGCCCTGCAATATGATCCCGCATCAAGACAAATGCCCCGCGACGTCGCCACAAACGACATGTGGGGAGGCGTCGAGATCAATGTCGCCATCGTCTCTGGATGCTTCCCTCTCCTCCGTCCAATCTTCACCAAGATCCTTCCCAAGAGATTCCTCAGCTCTGCTGGAAGCAGTCATCCCATCAGCCGCACCACTCACGGTATTCGTCTCACTACCATCAACCGTACCAACAAGGACAAAGAAGAAGACGAAACAAGCTCAACTCATCAACTGGCTGACCCTGAACAAGGAATGCCTGGAGAGTTTGAGATGATTGATGGAAAGGGGGACCTCGGACTTTCATCTCAAGTCGAACTACCGAGTCGCTCCATTCACGGGAGCAGGATATGGCTGGGATTTATGTGCGGAACGATGTTGTTCAAGAGGTTGAGGAGTCCAATTATACATACGCGATGAAGAGATGAGAATCGCCTCTTATTAATATTGTTTCTTAATAATTATACCCATATACGAATACATCTACATTTACAGAAATGCCATCTCATGTGCAGCTCTGACCAGGTTTTGTGAGACTTACCAGAAGCTCATGCATCTGAAAAGGCAGTTCCAACTTTTGTCACTACTTAGATAATGAGTGGCCGGCAGCAAACTGCGCTTTTCATGTTGATCCTCACATGATGTGCTGTCTATCATTCGAATTCAATGTCAAACATGTCCACAACTATACCTTAGTCTAAGTTATGCTTACTTTCTTCTGTCTTGTAGAACAAGTTTAGACTACATTTTCAGAAGAATCTTTTGATTTGTAGATGTAATTATCATTTATGCTTATGTACTGACGTTCAATCATTTTGGCCGAGATGAAGCTTTCCATCTCGTTCTGGCCATCGTCGTTGGTGTTGGACCAGATCAGCTTTGCTCTGCCCCGACTCCGAAACTTCTCTCGATCTCTCAACTGTATGGACAGCTGACCCAGCTGTAGAGAAAGGGTATTCAGGCTCGGTGGCTGTCTCGTTTGCCGACGGTGTTTCACTTGCACTTCCAAAATCGTCACTGTGTCCTACTTTGGCGTTGTTTGAGTCTCCTGTCGAGGTGATGAGACTAGAACTTCTCTTCTCCTCTCAAAGAAACATTGCCAACCATCATAATTCAGGACCTTCTATTATTCTTCAAGCATAGGTAGTTATTACTAGCAATACTTCAGCAAGAACTCACTTCGTTACGCCATATCGAATGTTGTCTTTTGCGTCAATACCTCTTCATGCCTCTTCGATAGGCTCTTCGCGCTTTGCCGCCCGTCCATGATACTTTGTCGAATTAGAAATCACGCCGCTATACGTGCTACGAGTAACTGTAATAACCCCTACGGCGCTTCTGATATTTTCAGTAAATCTGGATATCAAATTATCAATACTATTGGATATATTAAAGACTTGAGGAAAATAGATACCCAATTGAAGAATCCTTAGTAATATAAGACCTTTAAAACAAAGCAATAAACACAGCAAGGAAAGCCAGCACATCCATCACTTGCTTACTAGCACCGCTCACAGTGATAGTGCTAGGGGAAGCACCCTCAGAACCGGGAGCATTAGAACCACTGCTGGAACCTCCATTAGCGCCTGGGCTTGAGCTAGAGCCAGAACCTCCAGAGCCTTCGTGAGAGCCGCCGTTGGAACCACCATTGGAGCCAGCGTTGGAGCTTGAGCCTGAGCCAGAGCTGGAACCGCCAGAACCGCCAGAACCAGGAGAGCCACTAGAGCCACCAGAGCCACTAGAGCCACCAGAGCCACCAGAGCCACCAGAGCCTCCAGAACCTCCGTTTGAGCCACCGTTAGAACCTCCATGGGGAGCAACGCCCTGGTGCTTGGATGGGCAGTTGTCTCCAGAGCAAGCAGGAACCTGATTGTTGCACTTATCTGGTGTACCCCATGAGTTCTGCCAAGGTAGATATTGAATGCCTTGAGAGCAGGCAGCACAGTCAGAAGCAACAAAGAATGAGTCGTAGTTATACCAGTCCTGGCATTGCTGGGGCTTATACACCTGAAGGTTGGCACAGTTGCCCCCTGAGCAATACTGGGGAATGTATTTGTGGCCACCAGGACAGGGCACAGAAATGAAGACCCACTGACCATCGCAGTCACTGCCGTTGATCTCAACGAAGATGTAGACAGTAGAGGAGCCAGGGAAACATTGGCCATTGGCGCAGACCAGAGCAGTAGTGATAACCTCAACGGCTGTGGTGGAAGCTCCAGTGACGGTAGTGGTAAACGTGGTAACGACAGTCTGCTCCTCAGTCACTGTTTGAGTGACAGAATCGGTCACTACAACATCCTGAGGAGCAGCATACACTGTAAGGAGTCGGTTGCTGGGGACGTTTTGACGAGCACGAAGTCTCCTGGCGGAGGAGTCACCACCGCAGAACTGGCTGTCATCTCCAGGGCACTCAATGTCGCACTCGTCAAGATTGACCCGGCTAGCATCGTCGCCGAGCTCATCACCACAGTAGCAGGTGGTATCATAGACGCCAAAGTAAGCGCGTCCAGTACACAGCCCGGCGCAGACATCAAGATCCATGCGCTCGCTAGTCTCGACAGAAGTGAACGAAGGGAAGCCAGCAGTAGAGCCAACGCATCCGAAGAGAGTGAAGTCGAGAACACTGCTGGGAAAGCCTGGAACAGAGGTGGCAGAAGAAGAGGCGGCGCCGGTAGTAGTTGTAGGGAAGACAGTCTCACCATTGGAGTTGGTGGTAGCACCCTCGGAGTTGGTGGAAACAGTCTCTGTGGGGAAGACTGTCTCACCTTCAGAATTGGTGGTGAAGCCAGCAGCTCCAGAAGATGCAGTGTCAGTAGGTTCAGTGAGGGTTACTGTCTCGCCCTCAGAGTTGGTGGTGACGAAAGCTCCTGTGGTCTCGATGGCACTCTCAGTTGTGGCAGTACCAGTTTCCACAGAATTACCGGTTGCGATGGCTATCGAAGAGATAGGAGTTGAGGTTTTGCCAGGCGCTTCTACGAGGCTGACTCCTTTGAGGATAACAGGGATAAACGTGCCACCACAACCCTGTTCGAATGTGATCTTGTAATCAGATTTCAGGGGAAATGGATTAGTAGATAGGTCAAGAGAGCCTGTTCCGCTTATTGGTTGCTGAAGTACAACCTCGCCATCGACGAGAACTCGATAAGCACAAGGCACATCCCGCTTGCTGAGCACGTCCACCTCCCGCTTGCTGTTGCCGCTGCCATCGTTGCCGCTGTTAATTAGTGCAATACATTGATCATAACCAACGCAAGGCAAGTAATTACTGCAAGTCAGGACAAGCGGACCGTATCGAATCGTAGAAGGTACTGTGAATTTGACATAGCTAATGGAGATGTTTGGTGGTGTAAAGGGAAGGGCTCTAATGAAATGGCGACGGTCAAGCGAGGAACCATCATAGGGTTCGGGAGCCATGAGACTGTATTCAAGTAGCTAATGTTAGGAGGGCTACAACATCGCGACAGACTGTGAAACTGACATGGTATCACCATCAGGTGGTGGGTACAAAGAAGCACCCTGGCCCAAGACGAAGTCTTTGAGATTGAGCTCAACGGACGCTACGCTAGTTGGAGCAGCGCTCGTGGTGGTTGCCTCGACGGAAGAAGTAGTCTCAAGAGCAGAGGTGGGCGTCTGCGACTCGATAGCGGAGGTGCTGGAGTTGGTGAACCTCTTGAAATGGTGAATTTGCTGGAACTGACCCAAGACACCCGAGGCACAAGCCACGAGGAGGCCAGACGAAAGACGCATGATGAAAGAGTGACTAGAAACGAATGGAGAAATTAATGTAAGAGTGAGGGTGACAGAGAGCTAGGATAGAAGCTGCAGGACGAAAGTTGGAAATCCTCCGGACTTTAAAGTGCTATTATAAACACGTTGCCTATCCAAGGGGGAAATTGTAGCAACTGGTAGGCATGCAGGGCCGTGCTTTAAGACATTTTATATATGCAGATAATTTCTTCTGCATCGGGCTGAGAGCACTTAAACCCCTCATTTCAAGTTCGTATCGATGATTGTTTGGAATGCAGTTTGCCAATAGTCGGCACCAAAATCCGGCCTGGCGATTAAACTGGATCAGGGATTGTTCGTCCCTGCATTACCCTTCATGATATCTGGTCTAGACTCGACTACATCAAATCCGGTAGCTTAAGAGCCGTTCAGCCGTTGTAGATTCTCGTGGAACCTTAAATGCCTTGGCCGTTAGAAGTTAGAAGAGGGATTTATACGGGGTTTCCGTGCCTTAGCTTGGTGATCGATGGAGATAGTTACAGACGTTAGCGCATCACCCCGCCAATGGTCAATTGGATTGTTTGAAAGGCTTTAGGCACTTCTTTATTCGATGAGACAGCAATGGTGAGCCTTGCCATCGCTGCGGTGACAGTTGCTGTAGGTGCATAAGAAACAGTTGTTTCTTGATGTTCAATTACAGGAACCCCTCGGCTCGTGGGTGGCGTTTCTTGAAGAATGCCCAGCATTCCGCTCACAGCGTTTAACGGCCGACTTATCCATTAGCCTGGCCCTACAGGTTCAAGGACCAATCGCCTCAACTAAACCCATATCTACCTTTAACGGGCTCATAAGAGCAAATGGCTATCTAGGGGGTGAGGAAATAAAGTAGACGGAAGATCAGGGATTTTTGGTGTAAGTCGTTCCGCTGTTTTCTCTCACCCTGAGGGGCTATAAATAACTTGGAATTATAATTTCAAGGATGCCCTCAGCTGGCCTTTTCGCGACACAGAGCAAGGAATGACGCAATGGTTCCCAGAGACGCATGGTGCACTTGCGCAGAGCTTAGTTCAAACGCGAGAGCTTAGGGGTAAAAAGGTTAATGTGATGTTGTGACAGAAGACCAAGGAAAGGAGTTATGAGACAACAGGAAGTAGTGGGAGTTGTTATAGGGCTGAAGCCGGGCATTAATAAACTGGTCTGTGACATAGGTACGCCCAGTCAACCAGTGAATGAATTCAGCTGCTAACAAATCACGAGATCACAATCATCAACCCAGAAGCTGCATTGGATAGTTAATCACAGATATCCCTATACATGAGAATCAAATCACTGACAATGATTCCCTATATAAACGTCCTCAGGCCCGGTCACTGGACCCAAGCATGGCACACGTTCCGCAACAGCAAGCCGAAAATGTCAGACTTCCGCACACGCATACCTTGCAGAGAGATTACCTCTCTTAGCAAGCTCTACGACGTGCTGACGAGTGAATACGGAAACATGTACTATAAGTTGGAGACAGAAAAGAACGCAAATGGTGAGCTGTTCTGGGTGGTTGGTGTCTCGTGCCATTTTGCGCGTGATGTGCGAGAACTCTTGATCACGAAGGAGGTTCTTCGACAGCCTGCGAGACCACGGGGATTTGCGGCAGTGAATGGACCAGAGACTCATGGAGATTTATTGACTGAAGTGGTTGATCTCACTGGGGATGATTCGGATGAAGAGACTCCCCCGGCCCTCGAGACTCCGAACCCGGTGAAGCTACCAAGAGGGCTGACTCCCATATCACGCCAACGTCTTCCTGGCGCAGAGGAAACGCCAAAATACATTACCAAGGCATTACAGAACAAACGAGAGAGCCCCGATAAAACACAACAGAGCGTTGTTACACGAATCCCAGAACAACATGGCCGAGCTGAACAAGGACCAAGCGCAGCATGCAACAGCGCGGTCGGCCAAGAAGACCGTTCGACAGGGAGGATCCCGATATCTATGCTGCTCGGGGAGCCTCAACCTCGAGCTTGATTATGTCTGGAGATCGGCCAGGCTATCCAAGTATTTGCAGAAAATTTGACCGCGCAAGTGGATAATTCAAGGTCTGTGGATTCAGTGTTTGTCCCTGCGTGCAAATGCTGGGCACCTTAAGTAGCTCATAGGGATGTTTCAACCACAAATTTCTTATGTAACATGGAAATGGGATCCGTACAGCAGTTGATACCATTCTGTTATCGATATCACATTTGCACCGGCAACTCTTCGGCTCGAGAGGTTAAGCATAACTTTGCGCGATGCGGCTGACATTATTTAGAGTAACCATGGCGAAGGTGGCTGTTACAAAAATAACACTCATGCGCCACTAAGCGTGGGCTTTTGGGCTCACAAGGCGTTCTTTGGTAGTATTCTGTGCCTCGTGAATGAGACTAATGCTTCAGCTGAATGCGTGGACCGGTCTGGACTCTGCCCGTGAGGAGTCATATTTAACGGTGATAAGTCCCCTCGAAATGAGCGAAGCTTGGCGATTCCGTGAATAAATTGAGAAAGTATCTGTGAACAGCATCATAAAGAGTTGTTGGAGCACTCTTTGAGGATTGTGATATTGAGATGGCGAGTGGTCCGCCCTACAACGGTTACCAGGTGCCGCCTGGCCCGGGAATGCCCTACCAGGCTGCCCCACCACCAACGCAGCAGTACTCGCAATCCCCTCACTCTCAACAATACTCTTCACCTCCGCCTCATCAATATGCTCCCGGCCAGCAACCGAATTATCAATCGACTCATCCAGGCAACGCGCAGCATGCTTATCAAACCCCGCAGCTGCCTCCAGCCCAATATGCGCAGTCACCACAAGGCGTGCCTCAGCAGTACGCGCCAGCACAACAGCACAACTATCAGTCGCCTCCCCCGCCAGGCCACTACCAAGTGAACCAGCCCGCGCAATCACCTCAGGTCCAGCATGCCCCATCGCCGCAAGGTCAATATCCTCAGCAGCAGACGCTAGGCCAGCAGCCCAGCTACCAGACGCCGACGTACGGTGTCGCAGCCCCACCAACACCTGCGCAGCACCAGCAACAGTACCAGCAACAAGCCGCTCAATTCGCGAGTCGGCCCTCCGCTCAAGCCCAGCTACAATCAACCGCTCAATCTCTTTTCAAGTCCGGAAAAGGAATTCTGGGAAATCTCGCTAGCAACATCAAGTCAAAGTACCCCGCTTCCTCACCTTCCGGTGCCCCCGCAAGTGCTGGGACTTCGTACACTGGTGAGCCACCGAAGCCGACGTACAATCCAGCACAGCATTCTACGCAAACACCTTTGAACCCGGCAAACTCATTCCCGCAAGGATATGGCCAAAATCAGCCTCAACAGGCGTATTCCAATCAGACACCGCCGACACCGCAGCAGACTGTCCCTCCCGCTGCTCCAGGCTACCCTCCGACTCAGCACCAAGCAGCGCAAGCGACATCCCCGGGTCACCAACCCAGCGCGCCTGGTCAACTGCCTCATCTGAGCTGGCAAGAACGGTTAGAGGCTGCTCAGCACCCAAGTACCGAGTTTCAGCAATCGCACGCGAATGCTCACGCAGGTGTACAGGGCACCGTGCTTCAGCCGCTAGTTCAATCACCACCAGGTGCTTCGCCATATCCCCAGCCCGTTTTGCACCATCAGCAGTCGAATCCGTACCAACCCACACCTGTGCCGCCAGTCCATCAATCTGTTCCACAAGGAGCGGGCTCTGCTGCCTCACTTGGGTACGGCCAGAACCCTCCTCAAGCGCTGTCACCGCATCAACAGCACCAGAGTGCCCCTCCTCAGCTTCAACAACAGGCATCATGGCCACAACAGGGCGGCACTAGTGCCTCATACAACCCAGCACTGTCATCGCCTCCACCTCCGCCGCCGACAGCTCCCCAATCTGGCCCCCCAGTTGGTCCTCCCAACCATGGCTCTCCTGCTCTACCGCAACAGGCACAGTATCACCAGCAAGCTGGTGCGACCAATCCTCAAGACCCAGCAGCGGCCCAGCAAGCTGGTCAGGCATCGCCGTATCAGTCTGCCCAAGCTAGTGCTACACACCACACGCAACAGGTCCTCCCGCCTCATCAGCTCTATCAGAGTCCCCCCCCCAAGGATACCCGCAACAGCAGGTACCTACTCCTTACAACCCAATGGCTGCCCCGGCCTTGTCGCCGACCGCGCATACGGTACCTGTCCCGCCGGCTCAGAGTACTCCCATAAGCCGCCCACAGGACCCTCCTGCAACACAGTCACCTCACCAGCAACACCAGAGTCCACCAGCGCAGCAGCTTGTTAGTCCTGGGGCAGCAACTCGGCATGATCAGGCGCCTTTTCAGGGCGTTTCTGGACCCCCAGGGCAGTACTACACACCAAACCAGGCACAAGTCCCCCAAAGTGGAGGTGCGCCCGGCGGTGTCCAGCCGATTGCTCCCCCAAACCAGGCTCACAGCTACCCGCCTCCACCACCTCTCCAGCAACCGCAGCACAACGTACAATCTGTCGCTGCACCAATGCCAAGTCAATTCCAACCGTACAGTCCACCAGTCGACCAGCAGGCTCCACCGGCACCATATCCGCAGCAGCCTGGAGCCGCAGCTACGAGCCCTCCAGCGCCTCAGCAGTATACGTCGCCTCCTAATCTGCCACCCCTGGCTGGTGCGATCAACCATGGGCAAGTACCTGTAAACTTCCCACCGACGGTACCGGGTCAGCAGTATCATCCATACCAGCGTGCTCCCGAAACGCCAAATTCTCAGCTTCCGCCGGCGAGTGCGAATAGTGTACCCAGCCAACCCGCTGCTTATGGCTACCAACAAGATCCTGTCGCTTCTCTGTCTGCGCAAATGAACAATCTGAGCGTCCTGAACAGTGGCCACCCTCCAACAGCACCGTATAATAACCCGACCGCACGACAGGATGGGCCTCGGGGACCGCCTCCCTGTCAAGCTACGGGTATGTCCAGCGACATTCTCCCTTACTGTCCCGAAGGCAGAACCGTAAGCTACTCGCTTGATTGGTATCGTTTCACTGCTGTTCCACAGTATCTCATTTGCACGAGGTGCTATGCCGACTACGTTCAGAGTACTCATCTTGCAGGCCACTTCGAGAGATACCATTCCCCCGAGGGCACAGAGTCCAAGTGCGGCTTCTGGTCTCCTCGCGCGAGAGAGGTACTGTGGCCACAGGCTCTTCAGACCAACGACGTCAGGCCTCTACAGGCATGGATGGAGAAGAGCCTGACTCTCAAGCCCTGCAAGGGTAGGGTATGGACGACTGCTGCCGACGAGGTCAAGTGGTGGGGGTATGGTCAACGATGAGATCGATGGCTTCATATCGTGCGAAACCTGCTACGAAGATAACATTGCCGGCACACCCTTCGAGTCTAGCTTCCGACCTTACCGCCAACAAGGACAAGACGAAAAGTGGATGTGTGATTTGTGCATACCTTACATCGCCAAAACAGCAGTCAAGATGGCAAAGCAGAATCACTGGAACGGCTTTATCGAAGCCGCAAAAGTGCGCGTTCATCTTCCCGTATGCGAAGGTAGGGATGAGGAGTCCAACAATGGGCATTGGATGCTGCCGCGTCGCAAGATCAAGGACATGACGATCTGCGAGGCATGTTATCTGGATAAGCTCGCCTTAACGCCATTTGGTAACGAGTTTGAACGTCACATACGTGCAGAAGGGTTCGACGCCTTTGTCGAGTCGATTGGCCAGAGATGGAAATGCAAGCTCACTGATACCGCTGTTAGCATGAGTATCGCGCTCGAAGCAGCCATCTACCGCCGGGACTTTGACGTCTTCTGGAATGCCGCCAATACCATCTCGGATCTTGTACCATGCACTATCCACGGCATCGTGCGTGGCAACTGGTGGACGGTCGCTGGAGGTTGTGATGAGTTCGATGTCTGCGAGGCTTGCTACAGAGGAATTGTCGAGACGTCTGGCCTCGAGAGGTTCTTCGAGCCTGCCCAGCGCGACCAGACTGTCGACATTGTTTGTAACTTCTGTCCGGGTACTCCCCGATGGGGCTCGTTCATCACCAAGTTCGCCGAAGCTATTGACAAAGGTGTCTTCAGTCACTACTCTGACTACGTCAAGAAATGGGCAGGAGTGCCGGCATGTCCAGGAATCAAGAACAGAGGAAAGAGTAAATGGTGGGGACACCCAGAAGCTCTGGCCTGTCAGGACTGTTGGTTGAACTTTGTGGCCGACACTCCCTTGGGAGATTCCGTTCCCGTCAAGAACGTTTACGATGAACGTACCTTGATCTGTCAGCTATGGTCTCCAAGAATGCGCAACATGTGGCTCGCAGCTTGTGCCGCTGGACCTCCTGGATCGCCTGAGTCACAAAAAGCCCTCGAAGAGTTCAAAGCATTCGGATCAAGGCGTGTGCAAGTGTACAACGCGACCGTGCCTCATATCGAGATGATACAGCAGATGCAGATGATGAAGCAAATGCAGGCTATGCAACAGGGGCAACTGAGTTTGATGTACCAGGGTATGAATGGCATGGCAGCTATTAGTGGTACTACGGACGGGTACCTCCATGGTAATAGTTCTGTTGGATACTATGAGACAGAACATGGGGTCACGGCGGCAAACATGATGAATAACATGCACGCCGGGATGGCGGACGCGAATAAGATGAGTGATTGGCAAACGATAATGCAGTTGCAAGCCGCTTGGATGGAGGTTGAGTAGTCTAGTTCTTGAACGTTTACTTTACCTTGAGATAAGTGTATGTCAGTCGTGTGTACTACGTATCTAAAGTCCATGCCATTGCTGGCGAGACTCTGCCCCGTAGCATTTGATATTATTCCCAAATTTATTTTCATTTCCTTCTTTTCACTTCTTCACGCTCTGAACTGCTGACGAATGGCACTTCCTCATGCTCTCACAGGTAATTCCACCTGCAGATACCCAAGTCCTCCCTCCATCGTGTCTGCCGGCGCAATCAACTTCTTCAATAGAGCAATTGCTTCATTTCCGCCACGACCATCAGAAGTCCTCGCATCCTCCCAGTACTGATACAGCTGCCACCACCAGCAATGAGTGACCCCATCGAGACCCTTGTACCCAGCGACTCCATCTAGTCCAACACGCTTGGCCCATGGCTTGTCGACGATGTAGTGGAGGCAAATTACTTCCTCGTCACGCCAAATGTTAGGGTGCCAATACCGCATCGTCTTGATGGCATTGTACTGCCAGCCAAGTGCATACCACTTATTCTCAAAGAAGAATGCCAAAAAATCCTGATCTGGGAACATGAAAGACGAAAGCAGTGGCGTCGTGTTGAACACATGCAACATCCTATCCCAGAGCCCTTCGGAAGGATGAAAGATGAACATTCCACCATTGAGAAGCTTGTGGGGTGAAGGTGACGTCTCAGTAGGTTGTAGAGGCTCCGTAAGTGCACTTGGATGCTCAAGCGGCGTGTAAGCGCAATTCTCCGCCCTCCAATCTTCAGGCGCCCAAGAGTCCGAATCAAGATTACAAACACAAACATGATTCGCCGCAATCCAATCATGAGGCAAATGAGTTTCAACCTTGAACACAACATCCATGTTATCCAGCACCGCCATGTCAGCGTCAAGGTAACAAACAGCATCATACTCAAACAGCTCAAAAACACGAAGTTTCGTCCACGTATCAGCAAACCGCTCAGCGATAAGCGTCATCTTCACACCCTCCGGCGGGAGAAGATGCTCGCACTCACGTAGAATCATGTTGCATTTTGGCGCCTCAAGCTCAAGAACGCGTCTCGCATCTTTGGGGAGGTTGGGCGTGTAGAGCACGATCAGAGGGTAGATTGAGGCGTTGCGCTGGAGGGTGTAGGCGAGGATGATGACGCCAGGGAGGTAGGAGTCGCGGGTGATGAGGGTTGCATAGGCATTGCGCCTGGCTGCTTTGTCTGCCATTTTTGTCGTGTTGCAGAAAATTGTGATATTAGGGGGAAGAAGAAGTTGAGTGCCGTTGGCTGGATGAATAGGGCGGGAGAAAGAGGGGTTGAGATTCGTGCACGTCATGACCTAAATATGTGAAGTCATTATTTAGTTTTATTTTATCCCTTACATCATTCATGCTTGTTTAGGTTTTGTGTCGAAAAGTGTGTGTTTGAGTGCGAAAAAAGCAAATACGAGCTCAATGCAGTGTTACCTAGGGAGGCTGGGGAGAATATCGGTGAGGCTTTGTTGAAGCCACGACGTTTATCCCGAAGATGAGACATGAGATTATCGAGATTGTGCCTGGGATGAATCTGAGTCAATGACGCGTATGCCCATTGATCTAGAAGAAGCCAAGGACTCGTTTATCTAAGATCTACAAAGCAAGAGATGAGCCAGATCTCGAGATCTAAAGTTCAGGTTAAGATTCAGTGTAACATTATCCTTGCACTGCAACCCAACACCTGAAACTACGCACCAATCTTATCACAAACCCAAGTTCCACTGCATTCAATAATTATCCACCGCCTGCACAATTGCACCCGCAGCGCCCTCATCCAAATCATCCAGCGCCTTCATATCCTTGTCATCCAAATCAAACCCGAAAACATCAGCGTTAGCTTTGATGCGCTCGGGCGTATCGCTCTTTGGAAGCGGAACCCAGTTCTTCTGAAGACAGTATCGGATTAATACTTGGTTAGGCGAGATGTTGTGCTTTGAAGCGATGCTTTTGAGGGTTTTGTTATCGGCCTTTTGGTTGCGAACTAGCGGAGCATAGGCTTCTACTACGATGCTGTTCTTTTCGCAATATTTCACGGCGTCTCTCTGTTGTGCCCACGGATGTAGCTGATGTACCTGTTAGTATTTATGATACGCGATGTTTGGGGACGTACCTCGATCTGATTGACGTGAGGAGGCCAAACTTTGGCGAATTGCTTCAACTCTTCGATATGCTTGATACCAAAGTTGCTCACGCCAATACTCTTGGCCTTTCCATCCTCATACAGCCTCTCCAATGCCTGCCACATCTCCTTTCTCTTTGCAGCGCCGCTATTAGGGCTATGAATGAGAAAGAGATCGACATAAGCGCTCTCAGGATCAAGCTTCTCTATGCTCTCAATGCATTTCGTGTAGCTTGCGTCCACGGAGCCAGCAGCCTCTAGGATCTTGGTGGTCAAGAAAACGTCTTTCCGATCGACGTTGGACTTTTGAACAGCCTGACCAACTTCTGTTTCGTTGGCGTAGTACTGCGCTGTGTCGATGTGACGATATCCAGCTTCAAGTGCAGTGAGGCATGACTTGGTGCAGACTTCGGGTGGGGATAAGTACACGCCGAATCCGAGCTGGGGAATTTGAACCGAATTCGCCAGCGGCAGGGTATCAGATTGTGAGCGCTCCATCATAACAAAGAGAAACACAATATTTGATCAATAAGATAAAATTTGGTGTTTTTGGACGAGAGGGGTAGACTGTGTTTTGCTGCTGTGTAACTTGTGCTGAGCGCGTAGAGATCCAGTCATAAGTCGTCAGTTGAGTCGATGACGTTGTCAATGCTCCTCTTTTTCGCCCTCATGTAAAGCTGAGTCAACAATGATGCCATAGGCGAAATATAATAAGCAAAATGATACTAACTAATGTGTATAGAGTTGTTTTATATATCTTAATCTTATGATCCGCTATTCTTGTCTACTTTCTTAACTATGTGGACATGGAGCGCCACCAAAGTGAAGTCGCCATGCAATCACATTCGTTTCGACATTAACTCCTATTCTATCGGGTCTCTGAAGCCCTTGCTTCTCCCAACTCTCCATCGCCTGCTCGAATAACACAGCTTGTTCATCCTTAGCCGGCATATGACTACTCTTTCCCCTTCTTAATCGACTCTCCGTTGTCTCGGTGATCCTAGCCTCCACATCTGTATCATTCATCACGTCTTGCTCGAATACGTAGGATCGGGTCTCGCAGTTCTTCCATCCCGTCCCAGGGTTCAGCCATGAGTCCTCCCAGTCATCGGTGAAGTAGTGTAGGAACCCGCCGTGTGTCACAAGAGCAACTTGAGGATCCGTATCGCCTTGCTCGATCAATTGTCGGATCTTCTGCCGGATGAAGATGCGGGCGTCGCAGGCGCGGGCTGCTATGGCGTTGCTTTCTGGGCTGTAGCGAGTCCCTAAAGCTTTCACGTTCCATCCGTTCTTGACTAGGGAGAGGTCGATAGGCCAGTTGCTCTCGGCTACCACTTTACGAAGAACTGATGGATCGGTTCCGACATCGCACGGGTCATCCGAGGTTTCTTGAGCGTCAGGGATGGCGATGATCTCAGGCTGACACTTTCTGTTACCTTGGAGGGCTGGTTGGAAGACCAGATACGCAGACTGGAGTGTTCGGCGGAGGGGAGAAGTAAGGACAAGAGATATCTTTGACTGATCGGAGAAGGCGGCCTCTCTCAATGCCATGGTCTGCTCTTCACCCATGGGAGTCAGGCGAGGATCAGGAAGAGTGTAGCATCCTGCACCGACATTGTGGAAGCCCTGCCCATGGCGAATGCAATGTATCACTGGTGGCATTATGAATGAGAGGTGTAGATGGGGAAGAGACGTGTTTCAATGAGTGAAGCTGTTTGCGAGACATGGAATATATACCGGCCTGGAATTGCGACAAATACATGTTGGACTGGTCCGCTGAATAGTCCTAGATTTCTAATCCAATATCTTGATACTGGCAAATGTCGTTTCCAACACAAGTCGGCAATTAATTAGTCTTGGTCGTATCACGGATGAATCTTGATGAAGCAATCAGATGCTGGTAGATCGTCCGAGACTAACCTGACCTGGGAAGCCAAGGCTCCTGTCGTGCATTAGCGTCGTATCCACTGCCGCCTTGCCGGTAAAACCTTAGATATCGCAGGGACTCAGATTGCAATCAAGTGGTTTTCAGCTTCATTAGTTCATGCTAGTGAGAGCTGATAGGCTGTCAGGATATCAGACTGGTTCTCATTTCCTTCGCTGTTAGTAGGGAACACAGATGAGTGGTAAGAATGGTAGATACGACGCCACCTGTTGAGACGCTTGCGTAAAACAGACACTCTACGCATGTGTCAGTATCTGGCTAACACTTCCAATCGCTGGGAGCCATAATTGGCAGAATTGATCTCTTACCCAATCTCCGTGGTCCGTCGATTCACCAGGTTTTTGTACGTTATGATGACAAATGTGTAATGGTTTTGCCAAAAAGAAGGTTTACAACGTCCGTCGCCCTCAGCTCTTTCATAGCCCTTTCACTCCTCATACACATCTCTGCCTATCCAGAAGCCAGCATTTGACAGACAATGGCACAACCATCGACACCTCCATCGCCACTTCATCTGGCTCCCAGCACTCTCTCCGAAACGTCGACTATCCTGTCGAGAGAATGTACCCCCAGTGCTCCAGCTCAAGGTGTTGATCCTCCACCAAACAATGACGGTGCCCCAGACACTGCCGCGCCGTCACCCGTCGTCGACGAATCCCTCCAAGCACGCATCGAACGTCTCGGCCGCGAGCGCCCTCCGATCTTTACAACCCGCTGGAGCGAGATAATCTTCATCTTCAGCATCTCCATGTCTCAATTCCTGACAGAATATTTCGTCTCGGGATTCACCGTCATCCTCCCAACTCTAATCAGAGAGCTCGACATCCCGCAAGCAGCCAGCGTTTGGCCAGCAACTGCTTTCTCCCTCGTCATCGCCAGCACCTTGCTCGTCTTTGGCCGTCTGGGCGACATGTGGGGAGGATATCCCGTCTTCATGTGGGGTCTAGTCTGGCTTCTTATCTGGAGTGTAGTAGCCGGGTTCAGCATGAATCCGCTGATGCTCGACCTGTGCCGTGCCTTGCAAGGGCTAGGAGCTGCTGCTTTCTTGCCTACTGGAGTCATGCTTATGGGCTCCTTGTATCGTCCTGGGCCGCGAAAGAATCTCGTCTTTGCAGTATATGGCACTTCAGCTGTATTTGGCTTTTTCGGTGGCATCCTCATGGCAGGCATTGTTGGTCAGTTCACCCGTTGGGGATTTTACTTCTGGATCGGCGCCATCCTGACGGCAATTACGCTGTTGACTTCGATCTTGTCCATTCCACGGCCTCATTCCGAGGACCGGACCCCAAACAAAGTCGCAATGGACTACCCTGGTGCCATCACGATCGTGTCTGGCCTCACCCTAGTCGTGTTTTCCATCTTGCAATCAGCACATGCCCCTTCAGGTTGGATAACACCATATATTCCAATCTGTTTCGGACTTGGTGTCCTGTCACTTCTTGCTGCAGTCTACGTCGAAACACGCGTCGCTACTCATCCTCTCCTGCCAGCTTCGATCTTCACTACTCCCTGCATGAGCCCTCTCCTTTTAGCCCTCTTTCTTCTCTACGGCACCTGGGGCATTTTCTCTGTATATGGAACACTCTACTTCCAGAACATCATGTCCGCCAGTCCGTTGCAAGTCGTAGCCTGGTATGTGCCTCTCGGTGTTGCAGGCCTCCTTTTCAGCATCATAGAGGGCTTCATCTTGCACTTGGTCCCAGGACGCGTATTGTTGATCATTTCTGGCCTGGGTGCAGTAGGGTCACAGCTTCTGATAGCCCTGATTCCGTCCGGGGGTAGCTATTGGGCATGGGTGTTTCCTGCGGTCATTTTCAGCACCATAGGGATCGATTTGTCCACGATATTGATGACAGTCTTCGTGACAACGACCTTTCCTACAGCACAGCAGGGACTGGCTGGCAGTGTCATTAACTCTGTGTTGCAGCTAGGTGTAGCCTTTGTCCTTGCTTTGACAGATATCATCCAATCAGCAACGGTAGACGAGGAAGGGTTGGCGAGGAGCTATAAGAACACGTTTTGGTTTGGAGTAGGTGCTGCAGCGGTGAGCTTGCTGATATTGGCCATCTGGGGTAAGGTACCCAAGGCCAGTAGTGATTTGACCGCGGATGAGAGGGCTGAACTCATGCAAGAGGCAATTGCCGAGCAGCGAAGAAACCAAGACAGCAATGGCAGTACTCTTAGAGATACATGATGCCATATGTACAATTCTGCTGACGTCGTTGAGCATTGACCTGTGGAATTCTCGCTGGTGGGCTAGAGGTCTGTAGCCAGTATAGAAGATCATCCGGCACCGCCTTACAATCATGCAATCAACCAGTTGGTACCTAAGCTCTTCAGCCTTTCGATCCAATTGCAGCTGTCTTCCCGTTCGTAGAATTCGCCGTCTCTGCTCGTTAAGACAATCTTATTCTTACCCTCGCACCACAATGTCCTCAATGCCTCGAGAGCTTCTCTGGTGAATCCCCAAGGCTCGATTTCCCAGAGTTCTTGGAATCTTCTCTCTACCCAGGCACGATTCGTGAGGTCGCGCGTCTCTAAACCAGCAATAAACGCAGGCCATGCTGTTGCTGTGAATAAAGCATCTCCAGGGCGCAAATGTGATAAGTGAGTGATGATTTCGGCTGCTAGAACCTGTAGATCATCCGGCAACACCGTACTAGGCCATAGAGCAAGAATAATCCGTGAAAGGTAGACACATACAGCTGTCCGGTGCGCGCATGCAACCATGGTCCGATGGAGAAGGTCATTGGCAGGCGACCGTGGCTGTAAATTGGTGGCCCAGGCAGCTGGGTCGAATGACTTGGCAGCGTGTAAGAGTTGAAGCGCGTCGTGCTGTCCTGGGTTGGTCGAAGTATCATGGAACAGGTAAGCGTCGGTGATGTCCAATATTCGGGCCCCTGCCTGTATCAAAGTAAGAAGAGCTGCCGGAAAGGATGAGCAATGGTTCCCTTCTGCATCCTGAAGCAGCGACATGGTAGTCGTCGATAGCTTGCCACCGTGCGGTAGATAAGAATTCGCGAATGATGACCCCAGAAGATCATACCTAGTTCATGTAAGGTCAAGAGAAATCAACAACTGGACATGGCTACTTACACCAGGCAATTTGAGACTAACCATCTGCGAAGAGGGCTGAAAGAGGTCCCCTTCCCCGAGTCTGAGGCTATGAGCTTCCCAATGACCAATCTCGCACCGTTGATGTGAAACTTCCAGCTGCCTCGCCCAGAGTCGATGAGCTCAAATCCGAGGAGTAGCAGGACCGCCGCCAGAATCGCATCGACATTGGCTGAAGCCATGTTCCCGATAGCGGAGTTCAGCAGATAAAGCGCCCGCTGCTTGGCCTTGAGCGCATCATGGAAGGCTTCTGGATATGATGTCGTATGGCCAATCGATGGAGAGCCCACTACGTCTGTGCTGTTCTGAGTCGATGCCATCGTTGTGAAGATGCTTGAGGGGCATGATCCAGATTGAGAGGCGTTTGACACATGCAAAGCAGAACTGGCGATGATGGCTTGCAATAACATGGGCTGCTGGCACGCCATCGGAATCAGCAGGCGGAATGGGTTATGCTTTGGGCTATCATAGAGAACGAAGTCCTTACAGACATCACTAGCAACTTTCACCGAGGACCATTAGTAAGACGAGCAGCAAAGAGGGAGGAAGAAACCTACAATAGTCCAGATATCTCCTCGATCTGCAGTCTAAATTTTGCACAAGCGGGTCTGTAAGCAGACGAGGAGAACTTGACTCGGAACTTGTAAATGAGGGCGGCGTTGTAGACAAGACACGAGAGAGTGGCGCTTGTCGAGTGCCGGTCGCATCTCCATTCTGGATCTTGCTCATGTTGTCGGATGTAACACCAGCCATTTTCCCACGACTTGCCATACCCTTCTCCCATCGCAACAGAACGCCATAGCCCAAGCAGCTTTGGCCCCTGCTCGTGCATTTCAGGCACTGCGGAATCGATCGGTCACATTTCAGGCGGCCACGCCTACAATTATGGCATGATCCTGGCCTTGCGCCCATATCTTGGCGGAGTAAGAGAAGTGTAAAGCACAGAATAGTAGTACTGCGAACCTGGCTGTAGAAAAGTCGTTGTACGCTGCGCTATAACGGAATGGGGCGCCGGTAAACGGTCAATAGATAAGATAGGGAGAGATAAGATAGGTAAGTACCTATGACGCGTTGACTCACGTGGGCCAGGACAAGCCAAGAATGAAGTCAGTTGCCAGAAGTCGAACGTATTGAAGACTGGTAAATTATACATCGCCAAAAATTCACTTTATCAGTCCCAAACGTGTCCTCTGTTCGAGTATCTTGAAATGGCGGATGCGAATTATTTCACTTGTACGCTTGGTGAAGCTGCAAGATTGAAGCGAAAAGACGACAAGGCCAAAACATGGACAACAGTGGTGGAGTTGATAGATGACCAGGCTGAAAGAATTCCTGATGCACCGGCTTTGGGTTTCGCGACATTTACACATTTGAAGTCTACTCAAGGTGAGCATCAATCTTGATAGCAAATGCATGGCTAACATGGGTAGTATTCCGCCATCTCCTCACATTTCGACACCTCTCAGACACATCAAAGCATGCCGCCCAGATACTTTCATCTCGTTTACCAAAAGAACCCAAGTCTTTGAAAATTGGTCTTCTATCGTCTAGTAGCACAGAGTTTGTGTTAACCTGGCTTGGTTTGATGCGCCTGGGTTATACTGTTTTGCTTCTTGCGTAAGTCAATAGTCACCTCAATGGATTCGCAAACCTGACCATATTGTAGGCCTCAGTTGGCGCCACCAGCGGTTCAGCACCTTTGCGAAACTCTTGATATTAGACATGTCTTCGTTGACGACATTTACGAGTACAGAGCACGCGGACTCTCAAACGACATCGAGATCATCAGGATACCTTCCTATAAAGATGATTCCCCAGCAGATGACAGCCTGGAGCAGACCCCCGGTGTTTCCGAAACAGCTTACATATGCCACACGTCGGGGACCTCCTCAGGACTACCCAAGCCAATCCCTCAAACGCAGTTCGGGGTGATGGGAGCTTTGTACAGTTTTCCCGGAAAGAACAAACCTGCAACGTTTTCCACGACTCCCCTCTATCACGGAGGCTTTCCAGATTGCCTAAGAGCGTGGACAAGCGGCGCTTCAATATGGTTCTTCCCCGAAGGACAGGCCCCCATCACAGGCGCCAACATCATCCGAGCTATCGAGTTTGCACGTGCGCACAGCCCGATCCCCGTCAAGTACTTCTCATCCGTTCCCTATGTGCTTCAGATGCTGTCTGAAGAGTATGGCGGCATCGAAGTCCTTCAGACAATGGACCTCGTTGGTGTTGGCGGCGCTGCTCTACCACCAGCCATAGGCAATAGGCTCGTGGACGAAAGCGTGAACCTTCTCTCGCGGATGGGAAGCGCAGAATGCGGGTTTCTGATGTCTTCGCATAGAGACTACGCCAAAGACAAAGACTGGCAATTCCTCCGGGCCATTGATGATCCAAAGCTTATCCAATTCGAACCCCGAGAGAACGGGCTCTCTGAACTTGTTGTAAAGCCTGGTTGGCCTTTCTTGATCAAGACGAATCGCGAAGATGGATCATATGCGACTTCCGACCTCTTTGAGCCGCATCCATCCATACCGAATGCGTGGCGGTATCACAGCAGAGCTGATGCACAGATCACTCTTGCGAACGGAAAGAAGTTCGACCCTTCGCCCATCGAGGGGAGCATACTTGCTTCTACCAAAGTACTGCAGGATGTTCTCATCTTTGGCAGTGGAAGAGACTACGCTGGGGCACTTTTGTTCCCTTCTTCGAGCGAAATCAGTGCAGATGAAGTCATAGATTCAGTCTGGCCATATATCGATAAGCTGAACGCTGACAGTCAAACCCATACCCGAATCAACAGGACAATGCTGGTAGTTGTCCCTGTCAAAGAGGGTCATAAGCCGCTGGAGAAGAGCAGTAAAGGTACTATTCTGCGTAGACAAGCTGAAGAGAAGTACTCGGATGAGATCGAGGGGGCTTACAGCAACACCTCGTCTTCAGCGAAAGCTCCTCAAGAGGGGCTTCAAAAGGCGGTTCAAGACTGTTTCGAGGAAGTCCTCGGTCGGCAGGTTGAACCAGATCAAGACTTGTATCGTCAGGGCGTGGACTCCATCTCCTGCATACAAATCAGAAAGATGCTCGAACAGACCTGTCTATCTGAGGATGGCCGACTTCCTCTGAACGTCATCTACGATCAAGGCACCGTCAATTCACTAGTGGATTATTTGGAACGCGCGAATTCTGGCGACAGCGAGCTGAGCGTCGACCCCGATGAGTCAGAACTCAACCTCATGCACGCTCTGGTTGAGAAGTACAGCGACTTTGATCCAGCCTCGCATGATGTTCGCAGCATGGTTGGGCCAGCTTCTTCAAGTCGTGGTGTCAAATCTCAAGTACCGCAAAATCGATCGGCTTTGGATGAAAGAAAAAAGCTGGCCCAGATGGCTATGAAGATTGTTCAAGATCCCAATGATCGCCCCACGCACGTAGTACTCACCGGCGCGACTGGGTTTCTTGGGGCACATATCCTTCACCTTCTCCGCGAGGACCCAAATATTGATAGAGTCTACTGCTTACTTCGAGCTGACGGTCCATTCGCGGCTCAGAAACGAGTCTCTGAAGGCCTCTTTCAACGATTCCTACCACCTCTAGAACTACGCCAGGATAAAGTCGTCTGTCTTCCGTGCGATTTGACAGAAAGAGATCTTGGACTCTCCGAAGACCAGCTTCGAGAGATTTCGACGACTACTACAAAGGTCATTCACTCAGCTTGGGCGGTCAACTTCAGCCTTCGACTCAACTCTTTCGAGGATCAGATATCGAGTACAAGGAATTTGATCAACCTCGCTGTGGAAGCTGGTGCGCAGTTCATTTTTGTCAGCTCCATTGCTGCAGTGAGTGACTCTACTGCTCGACCGATTCCTGAAGGTCTTTCTCAGGATCCTAAAGAGGCTTCACCGCTGGGCTACTCGCGCTCCAAGTGGGTTGCCGAACGGATTTGTGATGCGGCGAACAAGGAACACGACTCTCCTTTGGCCTCGATCATTCGGGTTGGTCAACTTTGCAGCAACGAAGCTGGAATCTGGAATACTACTGAGGCATATCCGTTATTACTCTCAACATCCAAGATCACAGGATGTCTGCCTGATCTTCCAAATGAAGTGCTCAATTGGCTCCCAGTTGAGCAGGCTGCCCAGGCTGTCATCGAGATTGCATTCACGAACTCCAAAGGTTCGAAAACACCTGTGTACCATGTCTTGAATCCACATACCACACCAACCTGGAAAGACATGCTAGACTTGTTAGCTGCGAGTAACGAGGGCCCTGAGTTTGAGATTGTCTCATCATTGGAGTGGCTCGAGCGCTTAGAGAAGGCGTTGAGTGACGACAGTGCCAATCATCCGTCACAGGCTCTTCTGGGTCTCTGGAAGCGGTCATATGCCAAGGATAAGAAGAATGACAGTGCAAGGGAGGATCAGGAGGGCTCTTTATTTGATGTTGCTCAGACACAGAAGGTCTCTGCTTCAATACGGGACCTCAAGCCACTGACTCGCGAGCGACTGATCAAGACTTGGAAGTGGGTGAACGAGAATATTAAAGCATAAGCGTTATGTGGTAACCTTGAATGCTAGGTAGCAGAATATAATATCAGCAATAACCGAGCCATAATCCATGCCTCAAGATCACAATGCAAGTAGCCCATCCATCAAAAGTTTACACGTTTGACTTGGTGCAGGGTGTCAAAAATACCTGGTCTAATACTTGCTATTCTGGCACCAAACTTACTCAAGTTATCTTGTCAGCTCGGACAAGATGTCTTAACCATCAACCTCAAAGTGGGACCGTCGGCGAGTTGTCTGATTCTTGATTCGCCATGTCCCTTGGCCCGCCGATCTCACCAGTCACAACGATGGAATGTCTCCGACGATGATATTACAATACACGCTACGCTCAAACACTTCTTCCACTTCGAACTGTCAAGAAACCTCTTTTAACTATCTCACCGACATAAATCTCTCCGCGATGACATTATCTTCCGTCACCAAGTCGAATATCCCGAGCCCCGCTCGGCGGTCAGCCTGCGAATGCTGTAGTACGTCACATACTCTCAGTGTTATGCTACTTGCAACAAAACCTAACGGGTCCAGGGCAACGGAAGTCAAGATGCGATGGTGCAAAACCTTCATGTCAAAGGTGCTCTAGTCTGGGCCTTGATTGTCATTACTCGGTCAAGAGGCAAATGGGCAGACCTGCAAAACGTCGACAGGCTTTGGCGGCTGCACTACCTAGCCCAGCTGTTCAAGATGACACGCCCTTCTTGTCCCTCTTATCACACCAATCAATGATTGATACTCTCAGTCAGGGTGACTTCAATTTCTTTTTAGATTCAAGTCTCATGCCTGAGCTAGGCTCTGAGATACTTAGCGGACTTCAACTTGAACCGGTCAAAGTCGCCGACTGCTGGTGTCCAACATCCGACGTCTCATCAGGCTCCAGTAATGCCCCGGCCCTCAATTCCCTATCTTCAAGTTCTGCCTCCGTAGCCACAGTGTCGCCCAATTCTCAAACAACATCACGGGCATGCTCTTGTCTGGCGACTTTCTATCTCGCAGTCGATGATCTCTGCAAGAACGAAAGACTCTCCTTTCCGTCAGGTCTTCCTTTTCTTCGCAAAACGATCTCAACAGCCAGTCAAATCGCTCATTGCCAGATCTGTCCAACTAGCCACCTCTCTGCCATGCAGAACATTCAACTTCTTGGAACTCTCCTTATGTCAGTGGGGCAGCAGTACGGAGTCATTCTGGAGTCCATAGACAAAGATGCCGAGGTATCAATGGAGAAAAATGAACTGAAACGTCTCCAGTTCAGCGAAGTCGGTGTTGGATATTCTACAGAGGCTACAAGTTACAGCCTAGAATTAGGCCCTGCGGAATGGGCGGATCTGGCTACAAAGGCTGTCAAAGCTGAGGTTTACGGAAATGGGAGGGAAGAGGAGTGTTTATGGGGTGTTTTGAACTATCTCGAAAAACGGCAGGCTCATTGGCATGCAGTGCCGCAACATCAAGATTGCCCCCATCAAAACCACCAGGCGGAAGAGGAGCCATTTTGCATAAAGATACTTCACAAGGCGAAAGAGTCAATAGAGGCTCTCAAGTGGAAGTGTCGTGAACTCTATGGTCCGGATAAGCCTAATGTTGGTCCAATTTCCCTTCTCTGAAGCACCTGGATTCATTAGTCTCACTACGGCAATTGTCCTTTGTTTCATAGAAGTTCTCTCACATTAGATGTCAATGGCTTATCTAAAGGAGGTATGGGCCTATAACCTGGTTAAAAACGTCCGATCTGGTTGCCTAAACGTCATTTGGCGTAGCCTGTAAACATAATAAATAAGGACTCTCACATCATCACATGAAGCGCTAAGGTTCCTTCGTCAGAAAGTCAACCTTTAGGATCTAGCATCCGCTCCCAATAGGCCGTGTGTAGCCCAATCCCGGGGTCAGAACCTATCCATCTGACAAGCAAAAGTATCCGCTTATCTCTCCTTGAGGACCAACGCATATAGCCCTTCCGCGTTCCTTCTCCATCACTTCTCCGTTTTCCACACAACATGATTCAATTTTAAGCTCAAACATCCTACCCAAAGATGCCTCACTTGGTCAGCACACATTGCATCGAGCCTCATTTCCTTCGCAATGTCCTCGATGTTCTGATCATTGGGACTGGGACAGCTGGTCTCTCTGCGGCCATGGCTCTTGGCCGTGCGCGAAGGAGTGCCATTGTTTTCGATGTTGACGATCACGAAAGCAGACTTCATAAAACTACAAGTCAAATGATCTCAAACTCGATCCAGGACGAGACTATAGCTGAGATTAACGCCAAGTTCAAGACTATCATGTTTAGCCGCGCGACAGCTGCGTCGGTTCGTGAGAAAGGCATGGTGTTCGAAGTGGAGGACGTTTCAGGTCGACGTTGGAAGGGAAGGAAAGTGATATTGGCTCTGATGAGCCGTGATATTCGTCCAGATATCCCGGGATACGAAGAAGCCTAGGGAAAGAAAATGTAAGTCCTCTTTGAAAGGACTATGAAACCCCGAATCCTAACTTGTTGGGTAGTTTTGATGTCTCACAATGCCTCTATGATGGTAAAAAGGAGACTGGCCACGCTGCTGTGCTCATCACATTCGACTGCCCAAGTTCGATTGAGGGAGCGGTGCTGTCGGCTCATCTCGCCCGCCAGTTCAGTCCCGATATAACATTCTTGACCAACGGTCTCTCACAGGTTGAGCTCCATCCGCAAATCATAGTGACCAAGAATTCTGGCTTCAGAATAGACAACAGACCCATCAGATCACTCGAGGGTTCGGAAACCTCAGTGGTAGTCCAGTTCGCCGATGGGGCAGAATCAGTGTTCGGCTTGATAGCACATAAGCCTCGAAAGGTTATCAGCGGCCCTTTTTCAGAACAATTAGATCTGTAAATGACATTGGAAGGGAGGATTTTGGTAGAAAATGAGTTTCAGGAGACAAGCATACGTGGGGTTTTCGCAGTTGGTCACAGTGCCTGTTTTCCCAGAGAGGAGAGTGCTGGGGCCAGTGCTGGATGGCTGGCTGGGGTTGGTGCAAACTTACAAATTGCCGAGGATGATATGGGTATGTAGTCTACAATTGTTCCAGATACAGGATGAAGCATAACAGAAGAAGTCGCCGATTCTTCCGAGTGTTGCATTATCATGCTCGTGGATCATGGTTTGACTTCACGATCCCCGTCATCGGGGACTAGATTTTGGTCGCCGACCATTTGTAAGCAACATACCTTATATTATAGCCGAGTTCAAATATTGATATGGCTGCTTCTTGAAATATTAGGCGCTGATGTACGTATTTCATGGACAGAAATGCTGAATCAAGGAATTGGTTGACACTGTGTTTCGTCAATACCAGTTTAGGGTAATTCGGCAACCAGGACATGACATTGTGTCACACTACCCTTCTGCTGCATATATATATAGAACAAACTTGAGACTTTCATGAAGGGTAACTGTTTTCAGCTAGTTCCTGATGAGTTCAGGCTACATTCTATGCTGACATACAGATCATTACATGGGATCTTAGCACCTGAATTCTAGATGATGCTACAAAGCTCGCGTCACGATCAGGTTGGTGTTTGGGGAGGCAAAGGCAGGACCCACGTTGATATTCATTGGCACTGCAGGCCTGTAGAAATTGAAGCCTGTGTAATATCCAATCATGCTATTTATTCTTCAGGTACCTATCTCAGGCTATGACCGGAAGTCGCCGTTCCAAAGAGCGCAGTTGGGCCATCGGGCTCTAATTTCGGACCATCGGCGGCAATCACTTTATCCCTGAATCACGCAATTGAGACTTATCCTCGGCTGGTTAGTTCCCGCCCCGGACAAACCATAATCCGTCCATCACACGTCCAAAAGCAGCAAAGCGCTGCACGCTAGTAGGTACGTACAGTACGTCACTTCATTGCACTTTTTCTGGCGTGTTCACTCTTGAACGTAAGCTTTTTCTCGCATTCGACTTCACTTTTCCCTTTTGAAGAAAAACACAAAAACTCAAAATGCTTTCGAGTCGCGTGTCACTGGCAGTTCGATCTGCGGCCTTTGGCCAGTCTCGGCGAAGTCTCGCTACCGCTGCGGCTGTCACGTCTGCTAGCCGAAGTCACAAGGTCGTCGTTATTGGAGGAGGCTCTGCTGGTCTCGCCATCAGCCATCAACTTCTCCGGAGCGGCAAATTCGCCAGTGAGGATATCGCTGTTGTCGACCCTGCTCAGTGGCACCATTACCAGCCTGGATGGACACTCGTCGGTGCTGGACTTAAGACCAAGGAGGAGCTGAAGATGTCCATGCCTGAGCTTATCGACCCCAAGCTCAAGTTCTACAATGTCAGCGTTGATGCCCTCACTCCTGAGGACAACAGCATCACTCTTGGAACTGGCGACAAGGTCAACTATGAGCACCTCGTTGTTGCGCCCGGTATCAAGATCAACTACGACAGCATCAAGGGCCTCCCCGAAGCTCTCGCCGAGCGCAACGGCCCTGTCTCTTCCATTTACGGTTACGACTACTGCGACAAGGTCTTCCCCAACATTCAGCGCCTCCAGAAGGGTAACGCCATCTTCACCCAACCCGCCGGCGTCATCAAGTGCGCCGGTGCTCCCCAAAAGTCCATGTGGCTTGCCCTCGACCACTGGAAGCAGACCGGTCTCTATGACCCCAAGAACCCCTCCGGCTCTCCTATCAAGATCACTTTCGCCACCGGCCTCCCTGTCATGTTCGGTGTTCCCAAGTACAGCGCCGAGCTTGAGAAGCTGCGACAAGAGCGTGGTGTCGAGGGTCTTTTCCAGCATGATCTTGTTGCTATTGAGGGCAACAACGCTGTCTTTGCCAATGGCCAGGAAAAGGTTACCAAGCCGTTTGACTTCCTGCACGTCGTTCCCAAGATGGGACCTCATGCTTTCGTCAAGAAGAGCGCTCTTGCCAACGAGGCTGGCTACGTTGACGTCAACGACAACACCCTCCGCCACAACAAGTTCGCCAACGTCTGGTCTGCAGGTGATGCTTCGAGCCTTCCTACCTCCAAGACCGCCGCCGCCGTGACCTCTGAGGCGCCTGTTCTCGTCAGCAACCTCCTCCGCGCTATCGATGGCCAAGAGCCCGAGCCTGCCTATGACGGCTACACCTCATGCCCTCTCCTCACAGAATACGGCAAGGTGATGCTCGCCGAGTTTAAGTATGGTGGCGTTCCCAAAGAGACTTTCGGAGATATTCTCGGCATTGACCAAGCTGTTCCCCGCCGCTCGTTCTACCACTTGAAGAAGGACTTCTTCCCCTGGGTTTACAAGAACTACATGGTCAAGGGAACATGGGGAGGACCTAAGGGCTGGATTAAATAGACAAAAGTTTGAACTTGCTATGTATGTTAGACTTGTATCATTGGGGAGATTGTATACCCGCGGAGAAACTGGAATAAAACCTGCAAAATAATGACACTAAGACGCATGGCTTGGCCGCTGTGGTGACGGTTTATTCGTTTTTTGACTAATGAACAGAGGTGGTGGCTGTGAGCCCTCGGCCAAACATAAGAGAAGCTCAACTTCGTCACGGAGCGCCATCTTCACCTGGAGAAACTGGACGTGCTCATACCGGTACTCACTTAAAGTAAAGTCCTTCCTGACAAGCGTTTAGGCTGTCGTTGCTCACAGTGTTTTCCTGGCTCCTAAGCTTCACCAAACCGCGGATGTCGCACAATCTCTCACCACACGCTGCTGCAAGCCTTGAGTCCTACTCATGGACCAAAAAGCCAGGTTTCTACCTTGACGCGAGAGCAGTCAAACTCCTGCACCAAATGGAATGCTTGGAATACAGTCTCTGGTACGCCAGGCGTCGACTAGATGTCAACACACGCGATCTCGAGAAGATAGAATTCTACAGCACAAAAGCCAAACTCGGCTGGTTCGGATCACTAAGACGACGGATAAACGAGCAGTTCGATCACGAGACACAACGCGAGCGCCAAATAGACCAGATACGCGCCAAACTACTAGCAGTCCAGATTCCGTTGGACAAGACGTTGATTGCCAAGGAAGAGGCGATGCTGGCGAAGCTTCAGGCAGAGTTTGAAGCGAGGATCCAGTGGAGGACGCAGGAGGCTCTGAAGGATTACCGGAAATGGCTTTTTGAAGAGAAGAAACGAGAAGATGCGAAGAACAATTGTAAGCTGGAGCAGAAAAAGAGGGATAGGGAAATGTGGGAGGGGAACTGGCAGAAGTTTCTACTGAGCGAGGGAGACAAGAAAGATGTTTGCAGGGGACATCCTAAACTGTGGGGTTCTTTTCTTTTGTGAATGGCTTTTCGCCGTTGCGATTCTGGTGGTTTGCATGCTTTGGGCGAATTGTTGCTTTTGGAGGTTGATTGATGGATGTTTAATAACGGACATGGGAAACGCGACATCACGATGGGATTTTGGAGGATTAATATAGTATGACTGGGAAACAGCTTTGATTGTTTGCTTTATAACATTCTCATTTATTTGCGTCTTGCTTTTGTATTTTATTTCTTTACTCTTTTTGCCCTCATTTTGCGTTGTCGTGACTCGACCAACAATGGCACATACACCTGACGCACCACGTTCGGTAGCGACTTTCGTATCTGCAAGACGTTGCGGAGCAGCTTAATTAGTCTTCTACTCATTAAAGTCGAATACCACGTCTACAATAATGGCCCCAGTCCAGGATTGATTCAGTTCGGTCTCATTATGTATAATATCTTGGGTTAGTTTTCAGATCATACAAATAAGCAATCTTTTTGAGACTCGAGATCCCCGCAGCGAGTCATTGACCCCTCCTATGAAAACTCAGAAGGACGCGAGATGAGATCTCTCCGATGCCGAAAAGACGTGTTCGTCGACGCGTGATCAGCTTCAACGAATGGTATCACATCGCGTGTCAATACATGGAGCGCTTCCCCTCCTCAGACCTCCACTCGGCCCAATGGTATAAAGAAGAGGCCAGAGGCAAATAATGTGCGTAAAGTCTTGTCAGGTGAACTTAGTGAGAGCCCAGACAAACAAACAAACACATTAAACCTGGTTGTGGAGCAAAAGTAAAATCGTAAGATGTAAGTTAAGACTTTGGGCAGATCAGATCGCCCAGGCAACAGCCAACCATGGCAGGTTTTCACGCGATGCGCCGTATTTATAAAGTTTCCTCTGGATTTGTGTCCTTTGCCTTTGTGTTTGGGCTAAAGTCTCCTTCTACCCCTCAACCTTATCACATGTAGGACTTCTGAATGCACAGCCCCAGTCGACTTGCTTAAGAACCTATGACTCTATGAGGTATAAAAAGCACATCGCCTCCCCTCACTACGAAGTGCTTTCTGCGGCTCTAGAATCATATGCTCATGATGGACTTTGTTGACTACTACGAACTTTTGCAGCTGCCTCACACAGCAAATAAAGATGAGATAACGACGGCTTATATGCTGGCTTTACGTCTGGTTAAGCCAAGACATCCAGATAAGAATCACGAAAATAACCAAGCCACCTTAAATTACAAAAACGTCAGTGATCGTTAACTTACCTCGCGTGTATACTAACTAGCTGGAAGCTCAACAAAGCATACATTACACTATCAGACAAGAAAAAGCGTCGAGTTTATGACACAGAGTACGGACAACAAACAGGGAAATTTATCCGTCCGTTTTTCACAGAAGTGAGAACAAACAACTCCACGAATGAGAATAATGCACCCTTTACCCGGTTCAATGACACGTTTTTCGAGGGACATTCTCCAAATGACCCCGAACCATCGCTGGTGGATATACGTGAGGTGGACGATTTCATTCAACAGCTGGAGTCTCGCGTAACAATCACCCAGAACGAAGTCTTTTTCCAAAGGGGAACGGTACAAGTGAAAGAAGAGGCTGTACGAGCTCTTGAAGAAGAGGTCTTTACAGCGGGCTTCGAAATGATAGAGATATATGAAGGCGAGGCTGGCCCGTCAAACTTAAGGGAATGCCCTCAGATTCAAGCGCAAACGAGCCGCAAGGTTGAGATGGAAGCCAGGCTCAAGGAGGAGCAGGAAAAGCTCGCTAGTCTCCAAAGGCAGCTTCAGGAGTTTCGCAGTCGACTCTCATATTGGGAAAAGGAGAGTGAAGCTTTAATCAAAAAGAAGAAACGGCCTACGAATATAATGGACTTGCTACAACCCTAACCATGTGGTGTGGAAGATAGAAGGAAAAGCAAGCTTCACCAGAATTACAGCCTGGTCCGAGAAAGTGGTTTGATGAAGCGGAGAGAGGGCTACGAAAAAGAAAGGGAAGAGGGGTTAAAAAGGACCTACAAGGGTCCAGGGAGAGGGTGCAGCGCAAAGTAGCAAACAGGGCGTGAATTTGGAGGTGCCAGGGGGCCCAGGGGAAAAGTGCTCTGATGCGAGAGATGGGATAGTTGATTCACATGATGGAAAGCCGGGCCTAATATGAATGGTAGGAAGCAACCCCAAGACTGTCATTAAATATTGCTTGCATGCAAAATGTCTGCATCAATAAAATATGTACACGAAACATCCCAGTTCTCTCAGATATCTTAGCAAGAGAGATTTCTGCCCGGACGCGTTCTTGGAGTCATGATGGTAAAGGAGGAGTCAAAGCAGAAGGGCATGCCGAAGAGCCACTACAAAAGAACACGCATGACAATGAAGACAATCGTGAGGGAGCCTAAAATGCCCCGGTCGTAGTGCCCAGCTTCTGCAATTACAACTCCCGGCACTGCGGTGCCATTACCGCTGGCCCCAGAAGAAGACTGTGAAGATACTGCATGGGACTGTGCATGTCCAGCGCCAGGGTACGTATCCTCTCCGTCATGTTTTGGATGCTGGTAGGGCCTGGTGCTAGATTCAGCACCAGCGGTAGGCTTGGCTTGTCTGAGTGCTGTAGTGACTGTTCTAACAGGTCCCGGTACCGCCTGATATGCAGCTCGGGTCGGAGCGAAATCCCCGACCAAGTCTTGTGATCCATAAGCATCATTTCTGGCTGGCTCTGTAATGGCAGCGCATGGCGCAGTGATTGTCACTCGGTTTTCGCCATGATATCCGCAAGACTTGCAAGGCATAACGTACGTGGTCATCTCCACAGTAGGAATGGGAGGGTGTGCACAACGGCTGCAAGGCTCATAAGACAGGGTAGCGCAGTATTCGGTGACAGTTAGGGTCGAAGGGTTGTTTGGGTCGACGATGGTATAAGTGACGGTAGTAACCGTGGTTTCAACCAGTGTCTGTCCTGGCTGTGTAACAGAGTCGATCGCCGTCTCAACCGGCCGGAGGACGAGGGATTCAGTTACAGTACCAGTGACAGTGGCAACTGGCCGAGAGGAAACAGATTCTGTGGGAATGACTGCAACTCCATCTTGCGTAGTAAGTGGTACCTCCGCCTCCGTGCTTGTCTCACTGGGTGTAGGAGGCTCGTCATCCAGAGCGTACAAGGTCAATAGGATATTGGCTGGTGCAGCTCGCTTATCAAGCGCTTTGCGTGGGCCAACCCAGCGACGCTCGGAAGAGGATACAACCAGACCACCACAGAAATGGCTGCTATCACCTGGGCAGGGAATATCGCATCGACCGTTCAACACCAAGCTAGTTGAATCAAGGGAGTCTGAAGCATAACACGATCTGTAAAATGGTTAGACTTAGAAACAAAAATCGCTAAATGCAACATACCGATCATAGATTCCCACGTATGCCCGGCCCTTAGCCAAGGCAACACAGTTCGAAGTGGTCATGTTTGCACCTGAGCCTATAAGGTTGAAGCTTGGGTAACCATCTACGGATCCAAGACAGCCTTTGTAGGTGTACCCACGAATGAGATCAATATTTGAAGGGCCATCAGCAGTGGAGGATGTTGCCGGAGGAGCATCGGAAGATGAGGTTGTTGAAATTTCTGGAGAACTGGACGCCACTGGTTCAACTGGAGTAAATGTGGTCTCTGGGACTACCTCTGAGGTCGAAGTCGAAGTGTCTGCAAAAGAGGTACTTTCGGAGGGAGTTAGAGGGAGAACGGTGCTGACAATTGAGGAGGCCGTAGACTCGCTAGACACCGCGGCGGTGACAGAGCTAGACTCAGACGTGATTGGCGAAGGAGACTCAGACAGTGCATCTGTAGTCGGGACGATGGATTCGCTGGTTGTTGTGTCTGAAGCAAGAACAGGCCCTTGATCAACGCTGGTAGATGTAGCCTCACTTGCTGTGCTGAGAATTGGCGAAGCATCAGCAGTTGTTCGGGACTCAGCTGGTGTAGATGATGTGCTTTCGTCCGTGGAACTAGACACTTGGTCAGTCGTGAGTGTTTCCAACTCGCTACTGATGATAGTCGTAGACTCTTCCGTGGTGGTTGTTTCCTGTGCGGTGGAAACCGACTCAGATGTGACATCAGCCGTGTTGGTGGTACTCTCAAAGAATACCAAGGTTGTCTGTTCAGTTGTTGAGACTAGCTCCGTTGTGGTGAGCTCATCAACAGGGGTGGTTGTAGGCTCGGTAGTTGTAGTCTTGGCCGTTGTCGTAAACATCTCTGTGGTTGTTGTAAATCCAATCGTTGTAGTCGTGGAATCATCCGTTGTACTCGTGGAATCATCCTTTGCCGTTGTTGGCTCAGTGGTGGTGGTCATGGTCACTTCATCAGTTGTAGTCGTGGACTCATCCGTTGTCGTCGTTGTTGGTTCAGCAGTGGTGAAGGTCGTCAATTCATCAGTAGTCGTAGTTGTCTCGCCAGTAGTTGTTGTCTCCTCGGCAGTCGTAGTCGTGGTAGCATCACTTGTAGTAGTCATAACTCCGGTAGGCTCTACGAAAACAATAAAAGTACCAGATGCAGTGCCGGACGCAGAGATAGTAGAAGTGAAAGGCTGTTCTCCAGGAGGGAGTGTCGATGTTGTGTGAACATAGTTGATCTCAACTTCGTCAGACCCATAACCACAGTCAACGCAACCCTCGGCTCGAAGAAGGAAACCAGAGTCATTGAGTGCATCTCCGACGTCACAGACGGATATCATCAAGACCACGAAGCCCCCAGGTGAGGCCGATATCGTTCTCACAAGCGGAGGCGAGGATCGCGTATACCCCGTGAGACTGTCTGGTGGAGCGATAGCATCTGGTGTGAGGAGGAAAGGAGACAAGGCGTTGATTTGATTCGCATTGGTATCAAGAGCGTACTGAACCGGGGGCCATTGGTCACATCAAGGATAGATATAGCATCCATATTGGCCAGTGTGCTACGTAGAAGTTAGAACGTTAGATAAACAAAGTGCAGTGGTGGATTCATGGGCATGTACCTTGGGGCTTCTTGTGTAGCAAATACGAATTCTATACGGACTCCATTGTATCCAGGCTCAAGTCCCACCTGAACTTGTAGAGCGTTGACGTTCTGGGTATTTGGGGCACAAACATAATCATAACCTCCAACACCATTATCAACGTTTCGATCCCCCGAGGTGTAGGCTCCTGTAGCCTTTCCACTAGTCAGTATACCTCCACTCCCCAGACCGAACGGTCCATCCGCGAATGTTCCCATGCTTGATTCACCAAGCGATATCACATTCAGGACGTTAAGGCCTGGTCCATCGAAAATGGCGGCGGCCACTGTAGCACCACTGGTTGTTTCGGTGATGGAGAAACTTCTGGCCAACAAGGGAAGTGCTGTGAACACGGCCAGGGACTTGGGATTAGTGAACCTCATGTTGTTAGTGAGTGACTTCTACCAATGCTTCAGTAGCCAGAGGTAGAGAAATCAAGGTATGCAAAGAAGTGGACGAAGTGAATGAATGAATTCAGCATCATTTTTGACCTGGTCTTGGGTACTTAAATAACCGAAGCTCAAAGAAAAGAAACTCCTGTTTGTTTGGCTCATTTTCCTCGAGTCGCGATAATGATTGTTATTGAAACGAAGTCTGGATACTGTCTGACACGACCTGACTCATGTGACATCAGCTATACCGCTTTGATGTCTGACATGCGATTATTATCTTCTGAACTATACCTTTGATTGCATTGTAGCATTGCTGTCACTTACCTGGCATTCAAAATGACATCCTGTAACAAGCATATCGGTAAAATGGTAAAAGGCTACACGCGACAGGGATCAACGGCTGGGCAAGTTTCTGAGACATGTGCAATCCATGGAGGCTGTTCCCACGTTTTTGATAGGTGTGATAAGTGCCAGCAGAGACTAATTTGGGCGCCAACACAAGCTTGAGTTAGCGCCAGCGGGCTCTTTCGATTGACATTCCAGCGAAACAAGGCGAGACAAGGGAGGATCAAATGGAAGGTGATTGAAACTGAGTCAAGGAATTGGTTTGGGATGTCATTGCGTTGCGCTCATTTGGGGAGTAGCTTCGCATTCTCAATTATGAAGAATAACCGAGCCCTTGAAGTCGCAGTATGGTTTCTGGGCCTAGACCATCATGAACAGAGGCTACTGTAGACCCTGGTCAAGCGTCACTAAACCGTGTTGGTATCTCATAAAGACAGGTCAAGCGACGAGTTCGATGTTGTTCCCTTGAATCGGAGTCGCTACAGCCTCATGTCGCAGCGCGGATATGTAAGTACAATTCACTGCCGCCTGAACTTTGAGGCATGCTAGTTTGACTTCTTGGAGACTTATCTTAAAAATCTTACTTTCTTTGTCTGTACCTTTTTTGTCAAAGCTTCACTCATTTCAAATCTAGCATGGAAGGCGACCTTGGTCGTCGGTTGGTTCATGGTGGGCTACCCTACAGACACGCTACATCATTGAGGTCTTGGCCCTCACATGCGCGTCTGTTCGAAATGGTTGTGGTTTTCTTTTTCAAGAATTGCTACTGTAGCCTTGTCGTAAATAAGAGCCCGTTCAAGTGTTGAATTGGACTGTAACAATGCGTCGGGATCGGTGTCCACAACCCGATCGACGATGCAGGCTGTGTTATCTGTAACCCCGACTACACGGATTATGTCTTGGTGGGCCATGTCGGCCGAGCTTCTCTCCGCAGCTTAAACCAGATGCTGGCTAACAGTCTGCCAGCCATAATGGATGACCTTGATTCGCATGCATGTTGAACATACCCTATCTGCTCATCGGATCGCCCACTTGCGTACCCCGAACTTCGGCCGAGGCGTAGATCTTCCCCAGGATTGACGTAAGAAGTTTGGGGTAGCGGGGTAAATAAGTTCGGAGACCTCGGGGGACAACAAACACGCTGACATTCGAACTTGGGCTGACTGGATATACCCCACGTCACTGGACATAGCTATCGCTCTTCAAGTCTCGGGAATACGAATCGGCAAGTCGAACGTGCGCTATAAAACCTCGACAAGTCCGGACTCAAGAAGTAGCCTCGTTCTCAGCGAAACTCTTGTCTCTTGACACTAGCGATACCTCAACATGACCTCCCCGATTGCCGTGTTTGCTATCCCGGCGGTGGTTCTCGCACTGCTCTTGCGGTTCATCGTCCAATCCTTTCGCTCTCCACTACGAACCGTCCCGGGACCTACCCTCGCCCGATTTACAGATGGCTGGTACTTCTGGAAAGTCTGGAAAGGCTCATTCCAAGATGTGAACCTTGATCTACACAAGAAATACGGTATGCCCATCCACTAACGCCCTGTATACAACATCCGCTGAGCTCTTCACGTAGGGAAGATTGTACGGTATGGGCCCAACCGATATAGCTTCAACGATCCCGAGGCAGCCAAGACAATCTACGGCCTGGGCACCCACTTCCCAAAGTCATCGTGGTACTCGGCCTGGGCCAGTCCCGGCACATGGGCCATATTCAGCGATCAATCAGTCAAACGTCACAATCAGAACCGAAAGCTGTACCAAGCGACATACGCAATGTCGTCGCTTGTACACTACGAGCCCTTCGTCGATGACTGTGCCGATATCTTCACCCAACGTCTCTCCGAAATGTCCAGCACGTCGACCCATCTACCTGTCGACATGCGCCACTGGTTCCAGTGCTATGCGTTTGACGTCATCGGGCTGATCACATATGCAAAGCGCTTCGGCTTCCTAGACAGTGGAGATGATGTTGGTAATGTTATCGGTGCTTTGGAGGACCATTTGGGTTATGCGACCCTGGTTGGCATCTTCCCAAGTCTGCACAAATACCTTTTCAAGATCAGGAACTGGCTTGCGGGTGGAAAGGGAACAGGACGAGCATACATTTTGAACTTTACGAACGAGAGAATTCGACAAGCGCAGGTGGCTCCCAAACCCGTCGCCGCAGAGAGTGAGGTCACCATGGAAGACTTTCTCACCAATTTCCTGGCCAAGCATGCTGCCTCACCAGATGTCTTCACGCAGTATCACGTTCTCATGGGATGTACATCGAACATGGTGGCAGGCTCAGATACAACTGCCATCAGTCTGTCAGCTGTTCTGTACTATCTACTGAAGAACCCAGATTGTTTACAGAAGTTACGGGCCGAGATCGATGACTTGACAGCACGAGGAGAATTGTCGAAATCTCCGACCTTCAAGGAAAGTCAGCAGATGGTATACTTCCAGGCTGTGATCAAGGAGGCTTTACGAATGCATCCCGCTACGGGTCTGCCACTCGAGAGAGTTGTTCCAGAAGGCGGCGCGACAATATGCGGACGATTCTTCCCAGAAGGAGTAAGTTCTTTATAACAAAACCCCGAAGGTTTGATCTCGTAGCTGACGAATGACACAGACTATCGTTGGTATCAACACATGGGTAGCTCATCGTGATACTCGAGTGTTTGGTCAAGATGCCAATTCTTTCAACCCAGACAGATGGCTCACGGCCGAAAGCGAGAGGCTCTCCATGATGAACCGTTACTACATGCCTGTAAGACTCCCTCGGCTGAAGCGCCTGATCACATCACTGACGAAAGACCATCTTAGTTCGGACTCGGCTCACGAAATTGTATCGGCCGACATGTTTCAATGCTTGAGATGTCCAAGCTGATCCCACGAATTATCCGCGATTTTGAGTTTAGCCTTGATTCGTCGTTGCAACATCAGAACTGGCATACTCAAAGCTATTGGTTCGTCAAGCCGCTAGACTTCAAAGTGCGCATTCAACCACGCCTTTTGGATAAGCAGAGGGCGTGAGGGAAGCGGCCGAGATCGTAATAGTTATAGTTGTTTCCTCAGAATAACATACACCCACTCTAACGAGACCAATGTTTCTTTGTTCTGTTCTGACTCAGAAACATTGACGCCTTCAAGAAGAGCATGTTTTAAAGCAACATATAGAGATGTAAATTTTGCAAGCGACCTGTGAATTTGTGAATACGCAATGGATATTGCTAGATCATGGCTATTGACGAAAATGTCTTCAAGACGTTTCACTGGTTAGTTTCTCTGACAACTCCCAAAGCCTCTCCGCCTCTTCGTCAGACTCAGCCTTGGGATGAGCACCGCTGCAAATCTGGCAATCTTCCAAAAATACACCGTAGTTCTCTTTTCCCTCTTGTTTCTCTCCTGGTCCAAGTTTGGGATCTAGCGCCGCAACAACAGTGGTTGACCCCCGGCCTGAAGAGTCTTGTACTTGACCCCTCTCTGGATTCCTACCTTAACAATTGCCTCACGAGTTTCAGCGGGCATGTGTCTGCCTAGATCTGTCTCGATCCATCCTGGAAACACAGCCAGCGACAAGATTCCGTAACGCTCGAACCATCGCTTGTTTGCGCCAATGCTGAAGAGCACGTTGGCAACCTTGCTCTGGTTATATGCTGCCAAGGGAATATAACTTAACTCCTCCACATTGGGGGATCCCCATGCTATATGAATCTCGTAGTTGGGCCTCTCATCTTCCGGTAGGTCCTTGTTCTTCTTCTCAAAGTTGATGTCACTCCATCTCATGTACGCCCACTTAGGCGATCCACTGGACACGTTGATGATACGGGTTGCACCTTTGGGACTCTCCTCGGCGGCTTTAATCAGCTTTGGTAAAATTAGGCTGGTGAAAAGGAAGTGGCCGATGTGATTGGTTGCAAAATGCATCTCGATATTCTCTGGGCTGAGCAAGCGTTCTGGGAGGAATGCGACTCCGGCATTGTTGATGAGCAGGTCGATCTTCGGAATGTCATCTCGACTGAGAAGTTCTGCAGCGGCGGCACGAACTGACTGTTGGCTTGAGAGATCGAACTGGAGGATGACGTAGTTGACCTGAGGGTAGAGACTCTTCATTGCGTCGACACTTTCTTGGAGCTTGGTACGAGAGCGGCCGGCGATGATAATATGCGACGGCCGCTGAGATGCCTGTAGTATGTTATTTGTTAGATGATTATCGCGAATTCATGAACCGAACCTATATTTCTCACGTACCAAAGCCTCAGCTGTTGAGTAACCGATTCCGCCTCGGTTCACGCCAGTCACCAGCACAACCTTACCGAGAACCTGCGCAGAGAAGGATTGAGAGACCTCGAGGCCTTCTGTGTCGCCATTGAACTGGGAGAATGCTGTGGATGTCATGGCTATGAGAGTTGGATGATGATAATGAGCTGGAATATGAGCGACCAGCTTGATACATACGTGAAATAGCTGGCTTTTACACCGTTACCAAGCGAGAAACTATTTAATTTATAAACCAAAGAAGGTGGAATAAAACTTGGAGATCGCCATAGTGAATCCCGCTTACTGCGGTGATCCAATCTGAGATGTTCGGAGAATAGATGGTATCAACATGGATTTAAGCGGAGTTAAGTGACGCAACTCCAGGATTTCGGCGAGCCGACACTCAACTCCGTTGATCAATTCCAAGCTGCGACTTCATGCAGGGCTTATAATAACTAGAGTTATAGGCTTTCGGTGTCTTCTAGTCCGTTGGGCTCGGACTCTCGGCAGGGCTGATCCCGTGGGACCGAACTGTGAATTGGTTTGTCAAAAGGGTAGCATGGCCTGATTTAGAGCAAAAGGTGAACAAAAGAGACTGTTCATACAGTGGCCTTGTTTGGCTACTATTATTGTTAAGACAATTAGGTAAAAATGGTGCATGCACTAACTAGGGCTATTCGTGCAAGCTCATTCATGGCCATGGACCAGAGTTTACTAGGGCCACGACTCGAAAAAGCCAATTTGTTCATGCATTTACCACGGCTGAGATTCATTTTTGGGGATGGCCAAGATTGTGTCTCACCCGTGGTGAGACATATAGCCTTATTATGGTGCTAAGTTCTGTCTGCTGGTTTAAGCTCTTAGCTATAAGCCTTAACTATAAATAATATATCTAGCTAATAACTTAGATATTATACTATAATAATTAACTAATTACTATAGCTAAAGGCTAATATTATAAAAACCTAAAAAATAACTTATTTACCTACTATTATAGGTTATAAGAAGATACTTTTAATCTATTTTCTAAAATAATTAAATATAAGATAATAAGTAAGATAATAATACTTAAATAAAAGCTTAAATAAAAGCTTATTTATATAGTATATTTAAATAAATTTTAATAATAATATATTAATAAATTTCCCTTAACCTTACTAATATTAAAGAATATTAAAAAACTCTTTAAAAAAAATAGCTTTAATATAATTAAAGCTATAAAAAAAAGTTTTTAAGATTATTATTATTAAGAAATATAAAAAGCTTTTAAATAACTTTATTACATAACTAGCTATTTTTAGTACTTATACTTTTATTTATACTATTTAAGGACTTTCTTAGGAAATTAAAAAGCTATAAGGTAAAAGAAAAAAGCATTAAAAGCCCTTTATAATAATAAAGCTAAAGCTAAGAAGATAATAAAGTTAATTAAAAGAAAAAACTAGGATTAAATTAAGAATTTAATTAAGTTATAGCTAGTAATTTACTTAAATAAATAATTTCTAGGTATAGTATATAGTTATTAGATTTATTAAGAAATACTAATATATAAGAAAAGCTTAATCTAATTAAAGAAAGTTTTATAATAATATATATATTAATATAATTAAAAAAAAGGTTAGAAAGAAGGTTTAGGGCAATTAGAAGGTAGTAGCGGAGTTAAGTTTATAAGTTATTTATAAGTTTAGAAAATACACTTTGACTTTAATACAATGTTATTGTGGTGCTCTCGAGGGGATGTAATAAAACTTGGGACCTCTAACCTAGATGACATAAAGCTTTAGGTGATCTTAGGTAAACTTAGTGTTGAGTATATGTTTAGGGGATCTTAGACTCAATATTTTTAGTACCTTAATTCAATTTCAGAAGTCTTGCACCACGGGGGTCTCTAGGTTCTCGTTAGGTACAAGGTAAAAGCAGGCTGTGACAGCCTGCAGTGCCAAGAATCTTGTCGCCAATGGCTGCCCGTCATCGAGAGAGGAGCTGAAAAATATTGCACATTGGAAGTGAGCTATCGAACGCCACTGGGTCCTGTAAATTATGGTAGGGGTAACTGGCAGGATTGTTTCGATGAGTACTTGGGTTCAAGAATCCCCCTCTTCTCAAAACCCGAGAGCCTTGTCTTTTGTCAACTCAAATCTTGCCAGAAACCGCTTTGCAACATGGACAGACCCAATCCAATTCTTGTCTTTCTCTTGCTCTATCTCCAGAGTCATATTGTGCCTGTACAATGTGACTCGATAATTGGCTACACGGTCACAGATGGAACAAGTATGTCTCCCCTCTAGATAACCCAGATAACATGAAGTAACCAAAAGCTTCTCAGCCGAAACGCTTAGTTGTCCGAGCTCGATATTCTTCCGCACAACTTTTACCTTCTCTGGAGACTCAGATACATACGCGAATTGTGACTGGTTCACCAGCGACAACATTTATCGTGTCGGCACCTCCTGTATCGACAATACGGCTTACTTCACCCAATGGCCTGAAGATGGTGGCAGTACCTCTTCTACACTGGTTTGGTAATACACCAGCGATACTTTGGGATTACCACCGACTTAGACTAAACTGACATCCTTGAATAGCAACGGCGATTGCGTGGCCGTCAGGTTGTACGATAACCCCGACGATTTGGATAATCTTAGATGGCTGGTCAGTTGCGATGACTCCATCGGTGTTTCGACCCGTATCAGCACCTTATTCTTAGAGGACCCAACAGACTGTGAGTATTGCAGTATACTGGGATATTTGGAAGGGGGATTGACCTTGGTGAAATTCTAGGGGACACTACGACCGAAAGCATGACAACTACAAGCGAGTCATCGACCACTGTGACCGATAGCGCATCGTCAACGGAGTTTGAGACCAGTGTATCCGTCATAGTACCGTCGCCTATATCAGAACCAGAAGAAACAGAGAGTCCCACTGATAGAGGGAACAAAGGTGGTGATGGACCTAGTGGAGGTGTCATCGCTGGTGCTGTAGTCGGCTCAATCGCAGGCGTAGCACTGATTGTCGGTATCAGCATCCTGGCATTTAGGATAGGACAAAGAAGCCGAGGCGATACTGAAGGGACAAGTGGCGGCTTCAGAGATTTGATGAGGTCCATACCAATACCAACCATGACCTCTCCTCAACCTGAGCCGGAGCCGCCTGTTCCCGTCATCCAGCCAGCATTTGTACAGGACAGCCAGCCGTACCACAGCAACAATTGAGGTTAGCGGAGATATTAGGATGTAAGATTAATAGGGAAATATATCGGGATGCGAAGTAAGACCGATATGACAAAATGTCTATGGCTATGTTGTCTCGAATAATATCAGGCTAGAGATTCAACGCATTTTTATCTCGTCTTGACCTTTTTCCAACTCCCTGATCGTGTATAGAAGCTTTGTTCATTTCAGCATCATTCGCGATATTATACTGTTTAGTTCAGTGCACCGCTCTTGATACCTTCAATATGTGGTTGTTTCTGCATATCGGGTGACGCCATACCTTTCAAGATCAACTAATGGATGACTGAACAAGATCGTGGAACCTCTTGGGCTTCACAAGGATATCGAGTAGGCTCTGGCGCTAACCAAAGCCTCGTAGTACAAGTCTTTAGGCCCCTCGTCATGCTTACTTATTGAGGCACGGTCTTCCCAAGCCAAGCCGCCGACGAGGTTCTCATTTTCTCACATTCCAGACACAAACCTTACTCTCCGCATGACTGCCTACCATTGACAGAATTCTACATACCGCGCATGTGTCTCCACTGACAGTCTGAGCGTCGGCCAGCCTTATTACTTTCTCCGTGTTCGCGCGGGGATACCAAGAAATGTGGCTTCTCTTCTGCCGCCGAACTTACTGTAAGACAAAACGCCCTTGCAGGAGACTAACATATAGTCATATCAGAAAGATTTCAGGTTGGAAACCTAGGTTTTAAAGTTTTGGTACATATTGTTGGGCTTTTGTTTCCTCTTGTCTCTCCGCGACTACACGGAGGTATTCATCCTAGCCGGCATGCGTCGCTGGTAATTATCTCTCGTAGCTAATTTTTAAACACCGTCTATTCCAGGCAGTTAACTTATTCTTCACACGCCGACTTTACACTTAGAAATCCCATTATATGTCTAAAATATCCCATTGATGAAAATTTGACCACCAATAGTTCATCAGAGCCCCTCCAGACCACGGTGACTTGTCAGCACATCATGGGTAGCTTATGGGGAGAGACTCATACCCATTCTGATACGCCTTACCATCAGCTATGGCTGCTCGATGGAGGGTTCAAACGCGATTCATTCGTGTACTACGGCTCATGGGAAGAAGATAACTCCATCGTGTACAGAATCACCACGAACACGGCGACAATGAACAAGTTCTTTGCCACATTCACGCCCGTCAAAGCAAATTATGTCCTTCTCAAGGTCCAACTTCCCACGCCAGCGGCAGCTTACAATCAACTAAAGGCAAACGCCCCCAGGCTATGCTCCCACCAGACGATTTCGAATCAGCCCTAGGTGACAAGAACTTCATCACTGCCCAGCCTTGGGGAGGGTTCAAGGGATCCGAGATCAGGGCATTTGTCAGGGCCAATGAGTCAAAGATCCTCATTGAGAAGAGAGAGTACAACACCATGAGGGTCTACACCATTGTTTGGGCACCGAATGGCGATAAGTGTCGATTGGAAGGTATGGACAGGTTCATCTGGAAGGTCATTGGTGGCGAGCTCAATGTTGACAACTGGACGAATTTTATGCGCCTTGCTGTCTCTGTCACGGTTGGTGGTCCAAACTGAGGTTGACCAGATACCAGGTGAACTGTGACAGGATAATAAAGACTGTACAGAGGGAGTGTGAAACATCGATAGCAAAGATATTAAAAGAATTAAACTGAAGTATGTGGGTATAAAACTACTAAGCAACAATTTTCCACTTGAATTCCAGCGCCAAAGAGTACTTCATAGTCAGTAAGCAAATCACAAAGAGAGAAAGAGACAACCTCAAATAACGGTATCATAAGTCGGAAGCGCATCATATAGGTCCTGTCCTGCCTGAACTTGTTCCTATTCCCTTGTTAGTTGAAACGTTTTCAAATATTGACTTGACGAAACTCACATAGGTCGGCACGTGGTTGATGCCCGTTTCGTGCTGTCCTTCGACAGCAACTTGCAGGGGCAGTCGCAGCGTGAAGCTGGAACCATGCGCTCTCGAAGCCAAAACAATTTCTAGCATGTAGGTCCGGCTGATGAGGCAGGAGTAAAAGGTCGGAAGCAAGATCTTGTTATCGGGGCTCGGCAGCTCGATCGAAATAGGCAAAGTTGCTGTGTGTCGAGGCGCTTCCGCCTTGATGATATCACTACTCTTGGAACCTCGTCTGGAAGCCGTGCGGGGAGGCTCATCGCCCATGGTAGAGTTCTCCGAGCCTCTGCGAGAGCACGGTGCTGAGATTGAAGCTGATGTCTGTTCCCAGCGAGGCGCGGGAGACTTGGTGACCGTTGCACTTTCGTCGAGAACAAAGCTCAAGATGGGATTCGGCATCACGCTGGGGAAGTTGTGTTGATCTGGTAGAAAGCTGAGATGGCCTGTAGAGTAGTATGTCGAAGCTTTGATCGTAGCTGACTTTGCGTACATCTCAGGAGGAGTCGCTTTCTTGGAAGTTGGCCAGAACTCGAGATCGATATTGAGTGAGCATTCCGATGGCTGCAGTTTATCGGCTGAGATGATGACAGGATCTGGTTGGCGTGTGGTTGCTCTAACGTAGCCTAGCTTGGAGGAGAGAATATCCTTTCGGATTGACTTCTCTTGAGTCATAGTAAATCGCGGGTTTCCTGGTAGGATATGCAGAGGAGGCTGTTCCGGGAGATAAGGCATTACTTTCACAGGATGAGTTCTCTCCAGAACCATGGATTTGCCCTTCTCGGTCTTGAGCAGTGCTCGCGTATCAACACCGTAATTGATAGCGACGGTATGGACAGCCATGTCATCGTGCTCCCAAGATCCAATAGTCGGTGGTAATTGCAGATGTCGTTCCCGAATAATGGGGTTTCGATGCTTACAAGCCGCACTGGGTAATTGGTATGGAATTACGAAAGAGAAAGGGACCTCGTAGGATTGACCAGCCTGGAGGATTCGATCAGGCGGGAGGGCACTTTCTGGGATTGGCATCCGAAGCTGGAGGAACTTGTGTCCTGATTTAGGCATAGTTCCCTGGTGAAACATCTGAACCAAGGTTGCTTCAGAGCCTGTGAAGACTATCTCGAACGCCTCGACGGTTAGATCTGCGCTTGGTGAGAATGATACGGAACCGGTGATAGTCGAGCCCGAGGTGTAGATCTTGGCCTCAAAGTGCCGATCGATAGTGATTTCGAGAGGGCATTCTGACTTTCTTCGCGTGGGAACCCAACTTCCTCTCCGCTTTGGCTCAACCTGTGTGGTGCTGATGGGTGTAATGTTGAACAAAACCTGGGCAGCCGACATTTCGATCGTGTTACTCAAGGAATTGTTAGCGCTAATAGTGGGAAAACTTGATGGTCTCAGTCATGAGCTGAGATGATGATTTAAGTTTGAGGTGAAGATGAAAGAAGATAAAAAGTGTCGTCCCCTCGGATACTTGAGGTGACCTTTCAGTTCCGCCACAAGACGAGTTGGGAGTGCCAACACATGACCCTTTATCTCAGCCAAGGCTCTGGTCCGCAGTGATTGGCCATGGTGGCCGACGCGACGCTCTGGTAGTGCATTTGGGCCCCTGTAATTGGCCAACAAAAGCCGACCCCAGACTTGGAGCCAAGACCTCCGATTCCCGCACAACTTCACGCCCTGGGACTGACATTTGCCAATTTCTCATCAGACTCATCGAGACAAATGATCAGCAGCTTACCAATCGCAATCCATCACATCTCAGTGCTGACCTGCCAGGTGCTTGCATGTTGAGGACATTCACAAGCAATGCTGTGGAGAAATCGCTATCTCCTCGGGCTGTCACACTCGTACGAAAGCCAAGAACTAGCAGTAAGCCACCTATCACGGAGTGAGGGGTACCGCCATGATCACAGGGAACAAATCAGCCTATAGCTATCTCGAGCCAAGATATGCTGGTATTTTTCGCAAAGCACTGACTCAAAGATAAGGCTTCGGAGATAGCTGCGCCGCGCTATTCCAAGAAATACTCTCCTAATGATGTTATCACCGGCTATACGGCGTGCGACGGATGTTGCCAGCCGTTGGGGAGGTTATGGATTGGGTTTAGTGGCATGATCTACCCCAGACTGTTGCAGTTTTCGCTTCAAGTGGTGGATGGTGACAGACGGTTAGGGCGGTACTGTACAGTATTTTTTAGTGGTGGCCGGCCGGTGATCGGCGGGGAAAAGTGAGAACAAGAGAGAGCACAAACAATGTCGCAGGGATTGGTCAAGATTTTTGTACAAGCGTGCCGAGAATTTGGGCTTGATCGGAGATGCTCTCATTTGTCACATGTGTGAGCTTTATACTTGGCAGCCACAGCCGCCGACGTTGCAGTTGAATCAATTACAAATGGCATTGAGTAAAAGGCGTTGAGGCTCTGAGGAGGCCGTTGAGCGAACTAGAGCGAAAACAAACCTCTGCTGCGTAGAAGCACGCGACATCTTAGTACTTCATCTTCATCTTCATCTTCATCAATTAAAAGTCTTTACCCATGGGGCTCCCTCAAAAAATGAGAGCAGCTCCACAAGCTACCCCAAATACAGTGGAACAATACAACATCCATTGCTCTCATCTCGTGAAGTGGGCTAGCAATTGCCGATGAGCTTGTTCTCTCTCAGCCGCATCTCGGCGTATTCATTCAATTGGATCGAGAATTTCTTATGGCTTCATTTCCCCAACGTTGATCAGGAACTTTTTCACGTCTCCTCAATTATATGGAGATGAAAGAGAAAATGAGAGCATAACTTCCGAAACGCCGTTCAAGATCCACCGACTCCATCGTCAACTTCCGACCGATATTGACAGAGTGACGTGCTTGGCCAATGCGGGGTCTTATCTCCATGAGGTCAGCTCCCGTAATCCACCTCCGCTTCGCAATGAGACCACTGTCTCGGTAATTAGTTTTGGTGTTTTCCGAATATTTGCAAATAGTTACATATTCAAGATGACAAACATTACAAGTCCAATCGATATCGGGAGATGTTCGTTGAGGCATCGCGTCGTGATGGCGCCAATGACACGCTTGCGGGCAGATGAAAACCACGCACCCTTGGATATGATGAGAGAGTATTATGCACAGAGAGCTTCAGTTCCTGGTACGCTTCTTATCACGGAAGCGACATTCATATCGGCCAAATCGCGAGGGCGTGATGAGAATGCTCCGGGAATATTCACGCCGGAGCAGGTCGAAGCATGGCGGCATGTAACGGACGAGGTTCACAGCAAAGAGTCCTTCATCTTCATGCAGCTATGGCACGTCGGCAGAGCAGCTCGACAACATGCGTTGGACAAGGCTGGCCTGGAAATGGTCAGCAGTAGCGACCTTCCCATCAGCGACGAATATCCGACACCACGACCCATGACTACAGAGGAAATCTCGGAAAGCATTGCGTCTTTCGCTAGCGCTGCTAGAAATGCCATCGACGCAGGTTTCGACGGAGTCGAGATTCATGCTGCAAATGGATACCTCATCGACCAATTCACGCAAGATACATGTAACAGACGAACAGATGAATGGGGCGGCAGTATCGAGAATCGGTCACGCTTCTGTCTTGAGATTGCGAAAGCTGTTTCACAAGAGATAGGCCCGGATCGGACAGCTGTTCGACTGTCACCTTTCAGTACGTTCCAAGGCATGCGAATGCAGGATCCTGAACCTCAGTTCACATATCTGATCTCCGAGTTGAAGCATCTGGGGCTTGCGTACCTACATCTCATTGAGCCCCGTATTGCTGGAAATGTGGACAGGGAGACCGATGGCATAGAGAGCCTTGACTTTGCGCTTGATGCATGGGGTTGGGTCGGACCAGTCATTCTAGCAGGGGGCTACACAGCGGAAAAGGCAAACAAAGCCTTGGAAACAAGTTTCAAAGACCGGCCTGTTGCTTTTGCGTTTGGGAGACACTTTATATCTAATCCGGATTTGCCGCTTAGACTGGCGAGTAACATTCCCCTGGCGCCGTATCATAGGGATACTTTTTACAAGGTGAAGAGCGCAGATGGGTACACGGATTATCCTTTCAGCCAAGTATGGAAGGAGGGACAAACTGTAGATTGAACAACAGTTTGGACTAGAGACTGACTTGTTTGGTAAGACATGTTTACCGTTCTGTTTGTTGACGCATGGACGATGCTGGATGCCTACAGAAGAAGCAACGCTAGGCATGAGTGCAGGACCAGGGTTCTGTGACAAGAGATGGGAAGAAACAAGACGAGACAAGAACAGTTATCAAGATACAACGGGCGGTATATTCAATGGTTACCTTCAGAGAAAGCATCGGAGTATTGTTGTGAATTTGAAGAGACACATGCACTACCTTTCTTTCTGTGTACGCCTCATGGCATGAGAATGGAAGCAGTTTCAATACCGATAGTGGGGCGGTGAGACGCACGACCTCAAACATACGATGCTTGACCAAATCAACGAGTGCAAACAGTGACATCTGCAACAGAGTGACTGTGCACACAGAAAAACAAACAACAAACAAAAGTGAAACAATCCTTACGTGGCCACCCTTCTTTCGTCTTCCTGCACCGTCGAGCAAGATTGGGTTCCCGCCGTTGACGCCTGAAGAGCAACACACGTGGCATATCACATGACTCCGCAACCGCAATCTCATCTACCACCTTAAAATTGTCCGGCATTCTTTTGTGCCCGCACTTCACCATAAGCGACAGCATACCCTCTCCTCTTTCACCTCACTCCTCACTCACAATTCTCCCCGGATCTTCGGCAATGCAGGGCATGTCGTCGTCATCCGCCGACAATGCTTCCTGATGCGACAATTGACAGTGCAGCTGACATGCTTGCCCAGTTCCGAAATAGCAACGCCCTCAACGACATTCTCGACCAGTACGCTGTTCTGATCGAAGACTATAAGCGTCTTAAAAGCGATTATGAAGAGGAGCGTGAGGGCAGAGAGCGCTACAAGCAGCTCGCAAGAGGTCAAGAGCGTAATCCCTTTGCTCTCGTAGTCGTCGATGGAGATGGTTACATCTTTGACGAACGCTTCGTCAAAGACGGTGAAGAAGGCGGGAGCAGAGCCGCCAAACAACTCAACGACACTATCAAAGATAGTCTACGCCGCAAAGGTCTCGAATCCTGCGAGGTCATGGTCCGCGTCTACGCCAACCTCACAGGCCTATCAAAAGCCCTCTGCAAAAACGGCCTCGCCGGTGCAGAGAAGCGCTCCTTCTCCTCCTTCACAGCTGGGTTCAACCGCTCTTACGGCCTCGCTGATTTTATCGACGCGGGCGAATTAAAAGAAAACGCCGACTTTAAAGTCAAAGCCATTCTGCGCCTCTACGCCGACAACGCCCAGTGCAAGCATATTTACTTCGCGGCCTGCCATGATGTGGGCTACGTATCCGACCTTATCCCCTTTAGGGGCAACCGTGAAAGATTCACCCTTATTCGAACGCCGAGTGTGTTGTTTCATAAGGAGTTTGACAGACTTGGTATGAATGTCGAAGAACTCCCTGGTGTATTCCGCCATGTGCCACTCACATACGCGTATTCTACTTCGCAAACAAAGGCGGCTCTTGCGTCGTCTACCAATATCAGCAAAACCGTCAGCGTAACATACACAAATTCTACGATCAAAGGAAACTCGAATGATGGGAACTCGGTCTGCAGCTTTTATGCGCAGGGAAATTGCCGATATGGCACCGGATGCAAGTTCTCTTACATCAACAGTAAAACATCCAGTCAAAATAGTACCCCATCACCATCCACAATTGGTACAAGCACAAAGAACTTGACAGGCGATTGGCGACGAGGCTCCAGCTTCAACAAGAGTAATATTGAGTCCCTGCCTCGAAAGGATGATATCCCCGATGGATGTGTCGCCATCAATGCAGTTGAGGACCGTCTCGATGCTTACTTGCCCCCGCCTGATCCTGATGCCGCAAGACGTCTCAAGATGCTATCGCAAGACAAGAGATTCTGTAATAATGCACAGCTGTATAATTCATGCGAGAGCGACAACTGCGGGTATGAGCATGCGCCAATTGATAAAGACCTGCTTCCAGCGCTCGAACATCTCTCACGTTCTGTACCTTGTACGCGTGGGGAGCTTGCCGAAGAGCAAACTGTGTTTATGGCCATGTATGCCAGCGGGCAGACTGTCGCAACCGGGCCGGTGGAAAAAGCTATTGTCGTTTCCGCCCGCGAGTTTGCACCGCAGATTACTCTCCCTTCGACTACGTTCCGGCAGTTGACCAGGCTATGATGTCCCCATCCCTACGCTCTGAAGATGTCGATGGGCGCAACGCCGAGAATGGTGGGACGAACCTGTGGGGAGATCAGTAAACAACTACAAACTACAACGGTATACCTGATAGGATGGGTATACACATTAACGCGCTTTGGTGAAGGGGATTATGTTTCTACCTCGACGGTCTCATTATAGAATGGCTGAGGCTTGAGGGCGCTCATTATCTTGTGGAATTACCCTCGCCCGTACAATATGGCAAATATGGAAGGTTGAGGCTTTTTATCGTTCATTCAACTGGACAGATCAAGAGGGTAGTTCGGATGGGCCATATTCAAGAAAATCGAGTTTGGACGTCGTATGAGAAAGGCACTAGAATACGGTACTTGGACAAATATAACTACAAGGATACTATCGAGGTTATCATGACTTGAATATGTGATAACGCGTGAGCTTTGCCATAAAACCTATTCTCAGCACTGGGAAATATTTAGGTGAGTTCCGCATAACTTATTACACTGATTTTGTTTGAATGGGAGGAAGCTTTATCTGGACAGCCTTCAAGGCTAATGATCATGGATTCTGCAAAGATTGGATATACAACAAGAGGATTCACATTCTACTGCCCCAACAAGTCTCGAACGTTACTGACTCCGAATTCAAATGGCCATGTCTCTCTTCTCGGGCCTAACGAAATTTGGACAACGATGCCCATCACAACAACACAAATGCCACGCTGGTGGCTGGCATGACGAGCCTTCTGAGCTCGAGACGCCTTCCAGTTTCAGTGGAAGTGTTGCCTGACGAGCTTAGGAGACTTCTCTCCGGTTCGTATGGCGATGGCAGGTAATGCGCGCGTCATTCGGAAGTGAACAATGTCAGAGAATGGAAGTCACTTCTGCTGTATCTTTCCAGGGAGATGTCGAAGTAGCTTCCCTTGTGGGGAGACATGACGAGGCTTTGGCTTAGTCAGAGTTGAAGCAACCTTGAATCTGTTCCAGAAGTAGCAAAATTGACCGATTACGCGGAATGTTTTCAATGAAAAGGATCAAGATCAAGCGTACACTCCTCGTAAGTTCTCCTCAAGACTCACGTAAACTCTCGAGGAGGAGACAGAGCTGGATCGTTTGTTGTGGCTTCCATTGATTTGGTCCTTCCCTCAGGTTATGACAGCGGTTGCCCTCACTGAATTGGGACGCGTCATTTTCATGACCACGATCCTTCCTCAAAGTTGGTCAAAACATTGACGGGTTAAATGGCCTTCGTCTGGAGCTACCAGACTTGACAACTTCATCATCCCAACACACATGCAAATCCTTCTGCTCCATGCACATCCATCCCCATCCATCGCCAAACTCAAGTTTACAGGCCTTGGTGAGTGAGAACATCTTCACTTCATCTACTGCAACCAAGAACAAGCAAGATACGGCTAACTTGGACAGTGTCCCCACGATGCATCCAGTGCCATCGAAGCAAAGTCCCGACAGATCGTGTCCGAAGCTTAACGACCGACCGACCGGGCACTTGACGAGCAGATGAGCCAACGAAACGAATTTGGTATTCATCTCGGCCGACTCGGAAAATTCCAGCGGTCGACTGCAGGGTGTCAACCCACAAAGAGGAATGGCCTAGGTGTCGTGAATAGCAATTATGCAGCGCGCCAGTGCCACGATACCTGATAGCCCCGAGAGCGAGGGCGAGTGGGACGACCTCATTTTGAATGGAAGTCTTGCGCTTGGTTATCAATCCTGACACCATGCAGTGCTTGTCCACGACCCCTGACGCGTGCCATGCAAACTTGCAAACGGCCAGAAGAGTCTCTTTAGCACTGAAAGCTGGACTCGGTCGGGGGCTCGTCATCGACCTAGCGCGTATCAGTTCCATATCCTTCAGGTTCTTGATCAGAAGAGTCCATATAGGCATAGCGCCAGGCTCGGTTAGGAGGGCTTGTCCCTGTTGCTACGATGCTTGCGTCGGTCCAACGAGTACCTGCCTCATGAGGGATTTGGTCAGAAGAGTCTTAACAGCATAGCGCTGGGCTCGGTTGGGATGGGTTCGTCCCTATAGCAACTCGATGCTTCCTTTAGCATTCATCAAAGAATGGGGAAGAGCTGACCCTCCATGTCAACATGAGAGGGGAGGCGGGCGGCGAAGTCGGACTCTGCAACCTCCTCGTGGTGCCGCCTGGGAACCCGGTCAATACCGGAGCCAGTGCAGAGACGCAATTCCTTTCCTATTCTTCCTATGGCTGACTGATCACATAGGGATGGCTCGGGCTGTCACTTGCTTGTTGACTCATGTCATGGGTGGAAGGGGTCGAGGGCCGTCGTCAGAACGCACAGGCAAGGTTCCCGCACATTGATAAGGCTACAGCGAGGCATTTTTGGATGGTCAGGTATAAAGAAAACTTTGGTAAATAAGAACTACTCTACACCACTTGCGACCTACGTTCCTTGCCTAATACGTTCGTGAGTCGCAGTCTGGTATCATTTCTCTGATATGCCAGAAGCTTCGAACTCTCGGGAGACAAGAATGAAGGTTCACAGTTCCTCCCACCCCAGGAGTCCAATATTGCAATGAAATTTGCGTTCCCGAAAACTAAAACATCCAGTTTTGATCTTATTGCCGTTGTTGTGCTCTTCACGAATGCTCTCTTCCAGCTGCCGCACAAAGTCAATAGACGAGCTTCCATCTCGACTCGATGTGTCATCCACGGGCTTTACATACTCCCAGTTCTTGAGTTTCTCATCATCAGGGCGTCGTCTGCGCCGAAGGCTCCAGTAGCGCCGATGGGAGGTAAGGCCGCAGTCGATTTCCAGGAACCTCCTATCTCTAGCATAAAATGCGTTGAGCGTTTCATGGCATTCAGACCGTTCTTCAAAAGCCGGTGCGTTCTTTCTTCTCTTGAGGGTGCGATCGATGAACCACAGTTTCTCACAATCCTTCAGCTCGAAAGCGGCATCCATCAACTTGCTGAAGTTTGGCCTATCCCAGAGAAATGGAGAGGCGGATATTTCGTCCCCCACTGAGGATCATACTCAATTGCAATGTGCTGGAGTCTTCTCCAGGAAGGCCGGAGTTCCCCTCGCGTTGGACGAGACCCAACGAAGTGCCAATCGATACCGTCCAGTTTATCAAATTGGAAGATGAAGAGATCTCTGCGAGGGAACACCGTCAAGTAGTGCGGGGAGCCTCCTTCGAAGTATCCTGTGGAAGGCACCTGAAACACCAACCAGTAAGGATACGGACGCCACTCTCTAGTATCACGTCGTAAAAACGCCGCAATCCATCGACAGGCCACTCATACTGGCTGAAATGCTTTTCGATGGCGAGTCGCGACTCTTTACAGGTATTCCACATTGCACCGTCGATGAGATACGTGGAGATGTTCTCGTTCTTGCGGTCCTTGTCCAGGCTGTTGAAGTATCTGTCGGTTGACGGCTCGGATAGAATACCACTGAAGAGGCTGCCATGCATCATAGATCGGCCCTCAGCCATGCCTTTCTTGTCCTCATCGTAGTGCCCAAAGATGTGAACACCTGGATGATCATCTCGAAGGACGAGCGGCCAGATCATGTCTCGGACCTCCCGCGGAAGATCGGAAAAGTTCGCCATAGTGGAATGTGCGATGAAAGATGAGAGCTTGGGTGATGAATCCGTAGGAAGTAGAGTGCGCAGGGAAAGGTTTTTATAGTAAATGTTGGTTTGACTGCGCGTGGCGGATTTGTTTGTGCAAAGGTTTTGTGATTCTTTATCTTTGTTCGTAGCCTTAAGCCTTGCAGGTGGCAATCAGCAGTGTAGGTTGAGAAGAGAATGTTTGAAGGAAAGTAAAATGGCTTGGATTTCGGAACAACAAAGGTTTTTTTATACCAGGCACCAACGCACCCAAGGTTTGCGGCCTGAGTCATTGTTCACTCAAATCTCTTGTAACAGTGGCAGCACGCTCTCCTAGCAGTGGCAGTACCCTCTAGCTTTCCTTGTCCTACACGTCCGTTTTCAGTGACTCTCTGAACAGCTCATAGGTCATTCCACCCGAGAAATCCGATTTAACAATAATGCTCTGCTCCAGTATTATCTGGATGGTGCCGATAATTGACCTTATTTTCCAAATTTGTAACGAATTCTCGGGAAGCTAAACTCATGAATATCTAAACCATACTCATCGACACGTGAGCTGCCCCAACTCTCGGGGGTAACCTTCAAGGGCTGTATACAGTTCCATCCCCTAGGGAGACAGAGAGAGTAAAACCCGTATGATGAGTCTCCAGAAACCTTCTGCTGCTGGCGTAAAATGTATTGATGCTTTGGTAAAAAGTTTTCCCTCTTACTATTTAAACATAGAGGTGTTATTATTTCGTCTCAGCGAATAGTTCATAATCCAATATTCCCAGATCTCATAATTTATTTAAGGTTAGTCGCCTTTTAAACTTCAAGAGCCTGGAGAGTTATGTTATCTTACTCCACAAGAATGTTATTTATACTATATTACTAAAGAAAAAGGTTTATTTACTTCACTAATCCCTAAAACCCCTCCATACTTGTTCAATCTTATAACTCTTCCCATCCTAGGATGCCAATATCACAGTAAGGCTCGTGATAATGACCAGAATCTGGACATGCCCAGTCGCTGAGTTTCAACTCCAAGTCCTGAAGGAAATCCAGCGAAGACCTAAAGCCACCATCCGATTTATCTTCCAAGGGCTTGATACATTCCCATTCTTTTTCCACATGGCGCCAATTATTGCAATCTACCTCCAAAAACCTCCTGTCGCTGGCATAGAAGGCATTGATCTCGTAGCCATTCTCTGCCTTTTCTCTAAACGCTGGCGCGTCTTTCTTTCGTTTCAGGGAGCGGTCAATAAACCAAAGCTTACTGACAGTAGGCCACATCGTAAATGCACCATCCATGATTGCCCAAATGTCGTTACTCAGGTAATCTTCCTGTACTAGCTCACCCGCCCACTTTGGGTTGTACTCTAATGCGACGTGCATTATCCCATTGAAGCCCTCATCAAGCGTCATTGCAGCATCCAATCCAAGTATGCTCCAATTGGCGTTTTTCAAGTCATTGTGCTGAAGCACAAAAAGGTCTCGGTGAGGAAAGACTGTAATCCTGTGAAGAGGCGTACCGTCAAAGAAGCCTGTTGTGGCCTTTTTGAAAACTTCTTTTGTTCTGTCGGGTCTTGGGCCAGTGTCTTCATCATAACGCTTTCGCTTTGACTGTTCGAACCGTTTCTCCATGATGAGTCGTGATTCATGGCAGGCGGTCCATAGGCCGCTATCAATCAGATATGTCGAAATGTTCTCATCGCTGCAGTCATCATTTAGGTTTTCGAAATAACGCCGCCATGATGGCGCGGCCCAAGTGTAGCTGGGCCAGTCTCTACGCATAAGAGGGCGACCCTCGGTCACAGTGTCGTTAGTCTTGTCATATTGACCAAAGATATGTACTCCAGGGCGATCGTCACGCATAGCCATGCTCCAAATCTGGTCTCGGAGCTCTCTGGGAAGCTCGGAGAATCTCTTGAACTCAGACATGCTTGAGTATTTGATGGATTTACAGCCCTAGTATAGGGGTGATTGCGAGATAGGGTGGTGGTTGTGTGTTGTCGTTAGTGATCTGATATTTAGGGCGCTTCGTACTTCTTATTTCGATGATATTAATGTAAACAATGGACTTGCAGACTGACTACCTGATCTTCGGAGACACCACCTATTTATATATGTTTGTATGGCGGTCTGAGTCATGGCTCTCGTTTATTTGACTTTGTAGTTGGAAATGTTATTGGCAGCTCAACCATCAAGAACTTAGTTTATTCCTTGGCAGTGAAATTACTAGAGGCTATTCTTTAATTTGAATTCACACATGTCTGAGTCACTCTCCGTGGCTGGATGCGTAGTTTTCGCATCTTAGGATTATTGTTGTGATGGATTCGCTACGCCAAAAACCAACTGTCGATGAAGATGGTTATACACGAACCGCAATCCATTCAGTGTGTTTTGTAGTGAGATAGGAACCTCGCCATTACAGCTTCATCGTCGCCCCTAACCATCCCGTGATAGAGCACTACTGGCGAGACCTACAGCGACAGGTACCTGCTTCAACGAAACAAGAGGCCTTTTTGCAGAGAACCTCAGTCCCAATTAGCAATTGGGTGACTTTACTAGCTCAGACTGTCGACATTGGAAGCTCTTAGGAACGAGGAAGAGATTCGGCCCTCATCTCTTGGGATGTAACGGGATCTGGTCTTGAAGAAAGGTGTTTTTAATTTCTGTATAAATCTACATAGAAACCAGAGCATAGAATAATTATATATTGCAAGTTCTTGCAACATCTTCCCCTCCCAGCTTCATAGGTCGTCCCAACCTAGAAGTTTAATCTCGCAGCTAAAACGCTCATCATCTTCTTCTCCATACTGCCCATAACTGATGTAACGCCCATGCGCATCATCTTCTATACGGTGTAGACTCCTTGCCAAACTAGTCGAATACTCACGCCTGCCAAATCTTTTTCTTCAGGTGGTGGTTTGATATGTCGCCAGCGTTCGAAAGGTTTAGATGCCCAATCGACCTCTAAGAACTTTCTGTCGCAAGCATAAAAGACCTTTTTGTAACGGTTCTTTTCAGTCTTGTCCAGACCCTCCTTTCTTCTGAGATTATTGTCGATTATCCATAACTGGGCACGGATATCGCGAAAGGCATTGCACAACAGCTCAAAATCATCATCCTCATTTTTGATTCCCCACTCAACATTCCATTCGATCCCAATATTGATCCTGAAACCGAAACCTCTGGGCTCAAACTGCTTTCGGATGTCACGAGCAACCTGGGGCCAGTCGATGTCCTCGATCTTGCTGGGTTGAATCACAAAGAGATCTGCGTTGGGTTGAACCAGAAATCGCTTTGAAGTGCTGCAAGAGATAATCGCGGGCACATGTTCCTCCCACCCGAAGTACCGATATGTTTCCTTCGCTTGCATTTCAAGGATTTTCTCCGATCTCTGCGTAGTCTTCTCCATGACCTCCCGTGATTCCTTACAGGCAGTCCATAATCCGACGTCGGCCATGTATCTAGAGACATTCGAAGTTCCTGTGCTACCATCAAGAGCAGGGAAGCATTTGCTCCGCAACGGCGCAGCGAGCTGCTGTCTATGTGGCCGAGTGCCCGGAGTCGTGGTGTCGGACGCATCGCTATCTTTTTCGGTTCGGGAGTCCGAAGTTGAAAGATCTGGACGCCGGCAACGTCGCGTTGACTAGCATATTCCCATACCATATCCCGTATCTCTTTGGGCAGGGCGGGGAAGTGTTTGAAGCTGGCCATGATAGAGGAATTGGTGCAAATGTCGAGGCACCAAGGTGGTCCACGTAAAAGCTGAGAGGATCTGAGAAATTGGAAAAGATGGAGAAAGTAAATCAAGAAAGAAGTGAAGGGGGCAGCATACTTATACATCATTTCCTACCAACTCTGTTTCTGAGTTTCGCAAAATTATAGTGGGAATTTATGCCAGTTTGTGACAGGACGAAAGTTTATGATATCTCCCCAGAACGCAAAAACCACAAGTCATCTCGTGTTTGGGCTACATGAGCCTAAGGGAGATAAAGTTTAAAGTATACCAGAAAGCCCTCAATTTTTTAAGGATGACTTTGTTCTATCAAAGCATGTTCCTGCTTGAACACACCACGGAGCGACAGACAGTACACAAGGGCTTTTTAACTTCTTCGATGTTAGCTGCTTTTAGTCCATTGAGGCCGAGTGCCTCCACAGGAACTCACGATGGCATTCGAGCTTGATAGATAGGCGCGACTTTAACTTTGACATGACGAAAGTGCTCTCTTGATTGTAAGTAGATGTCAATACCTACCAGGGCGGTCTTTGCCGTACAGAAATAAGGAGCCCACCGTGGTCTTTGGTGTTACCGGTTTGTTGCAATAATTCTAGTGTCAGCCAGCAATGGCTTCTACCACATCTTGGGCGATTCCGGCTTACCAGGAGTGTATTTTTTCCGGTTTCGCCCAACTAATCTGCATTATCAATTTTCTCGAAAACCAGCCACAGGGTACGGAGAAGATTGCTCACGTTCAACAAGCGGTAATCGGACACAAATTGATCCATACCTAGCTCTGCCAAACCTTGTACTCTGGGCGAAACGGCGCTGGGTAGGGAGCGGGAGCATGTGGTCGATAATTGGTGCAATGGTAAGTCGCTCTGTCGAAGATCATGAGTTCCAAGTCGGTTTAGAACTAAGGGTCGACTTCAGCCCACGCTATCTGTTTATGGTTTACCGCAAATATTGGGAATGCTTGGTTCTTTGATCTTCGCTAAGGCGTCAAATCAGATGCGTTTTGGACAATCTAGACCAAAGCCATGTCTTGGCTGATCGGTCACTGCAGGGTTCAGTCGCGATAGTTTCACGCTATCCAAGCCACAAGACCTCAGCCCTGGGAGGGCTGAAAACATTTGGGATCAAGAGGCGCTTTAAGAGCCATTGTTTCCCCCTTTCCCTAAATTTCCTGTTGCAAAAATAGTGCTGTTTCTAATATCTTCGAAGTAGGCATCGTCAGAAGCACCTGAAAACAAGAAGAATGCGCAAGTTTGTGCTGTTGAGCGCGCTCTTTGGCCAAGCATTGGCGACATGCTATTACCCAAACGGCATCAACGCAGCAAAAGACTACAAGTACGAACCATGTGGTAACTCGACCACGACGTACTCTACATGCTGCTACTTTGGCGAGGGCGACAAATGTTTGGCAAACGGCTTGTGCAATCAGCCTGGAAAATACGACTACCGCGCTGCTTGCCAGAACAAAGACTGGTCCAATTGCCCAGAGGTTTGCATGGACAGTAAGTCACCTCCAAACCGCCAAACAGAAAAGACACCTAACATCAGATAGCGGATTCTGGAACTTGGTTTCCACTGCAGACGTGCGGAAATAATAAATACTGCTGTCCTCCAGCGGACGGAAGCGACTGTTGCGACAGCGGCGCCCAGATCTATACCCTCAAAGCACCTGATCCCAAATCTAGCACCAAGACGAGCGATGCGACGAGTACTTTCCAAAGCGTGATTCGCACGACCATTGTACAGACTCCAACCTCAACAGCAAATCGCGGGGATAGCTCAGTCAAGAAGTCATCTACGCCTGCGATTGTCGGAGGTACAGTCGGCGGTGTTTCGTTCATTGGGTTCTTGTTTCTTGGAGTCTTCTGCGTTTACAAGCGACGCGATCGCCCTTCTACTCCGCATGCGACTGCAGTGACGCCCGAGAAGAAGGATGATGCTCCAAGCGGCAAAGGCAACGCCACGGTTGAGGTGTTGCCTCAGATCGGCGTGGCGGAGGCAGAGGGGACAGAGGGTAACAGGTACACGGAAGTTGACTCACGAGCTGTCAATGGCACCCGTCCTGCACTTGCATATCCTGAGGACGATGGAATGCCGCAGCCCGCTGATGTTACGCGAATAGTGACTTGTTTCTCCTTCACGTGCATGCCATTGCGATCCGATTCACTGTTTCTGGGATCGATTTGCCACCGTGGCGAACATCTAGGGTATTAAAGATTTTGGTTTTAACAAGCGGGTTTAGCTCAGTTGGGAGAGCGTCAGACTGAAGTCAAACTTCAATCATCATTCGATATCTGAAGGTCATGTGTTCGATCCACATAAACCGCATGTTTTTTATCATTTCTTTCCAAAGCATAAATCCGTTTTTTTTACATGGGTTGTAGTGACGACGTGGACTTTGTAACTGCCGAGTGATTGCTCCGTATTAAATTAACTTTTGCTTGTGCTGAACTCTATATGTAGCAGCTTCAGGCTGCGATGAATGAGAAGTCGGTATCTTGTTTCCCAATTTCGCTTATGCTGTTCATGACTGAAAATCCCTCCCTCTCTCAGCAACTTCTTGGTTTGACCCCAGCCCATCTTCTCAACTACCGACGACCGATAGATCGATGTTTACGGAAGGTGACAATTTTCTAACATGGGGATAGCCACAGGCGCACCAATCAAGGTGAATCGTTCAAGTGTACGGATAACTATGTACCTTACGTAGCGGGCTGATGCCCATCAAGTTAACCTTTCGGCTGTTAATAAAATACCTGAAGAGGACACAGTAATGATCCGGCGTAACTTTCCAGGTAGCTCTCATATAATGGCTTAAGCATAGAACTCTGCAATCAATTGCACTACTCCCTCTATAAGAGCTCACTGTCACGACCAGAGGAAGGGCATCTGTCAAGTGTTGTCAGCCAAAATGTCCTTCTTTAAACAGCTCTGCGCAGGTCTCGCCTTCGCACTACCATTGGTCCTGGCCCAAAAAGACAATCTTGGACTCGATCATGGCTACATCGACATCGAGACCAACAATTTCAAGGCTCGTATCGCTCGCGACGCTCAAGTCCTTGTATCATTGACCTCAGAACACGACACCTTTGACTTCTTACCATTTGATCTAATTGATCTTCGCGCTCAGAATGGGCAGTATCACTGGGGTGATATCACGTACAGATATCGCAAACAAGGCGTCTCAAAATGGACTCACGGTGATTCTGCTCAAAAGCGGCACCCTGTCAAGAACCTCACCACGGGAGCTGCTCTTGTATCATCAGATCTTGGCCCGACACTGCCCAAGAGCCCTCTCCACATCACTCGGGAATGGCTCGATTTCCAAGGCGACCTGGCTCTTCGTTTCACTATCACTAACAATGGCAGTGACACTATTGAGCTTGGAAGCCTGGGATTCCCAGCTGAGTTCAACAGTATCTTCACCAACAGGACAGCCGAGGAGATGCAAGCCCGCTGTTCTCTTTCAGATCCCTATATCGGTATGGATGCTGGCCACATCCGTGTCACCCCGATCAAAGGCACTGGCAAGGGTCTTGTTGTCACGCCACTGACTGGGACTAAGACACCGCTGGAGGCTTATCGGGATCTGGACGAACCTTGGTTCGAGTCAACTGACTATGAAAGCCAGACATTCGAAGGGTTCTATGAGTGGCAGGTCTTCACTAAAGCTTGGGCAGAAAATGAATGGAAGAACCAAGAGCCCTGGAACGAACCAACTTCCAAAATGTTGAAGCCTGGCGAGTCTCTCAAGGTTGGTGTCCGGTTCTCCATATCCGAATCTATTCGCGACTTTGACAACGCCGTCAACAATACTGGAACGCCTGTTGTAGTTGGTGTTCCTGGATACATTATTCCGCGGGACCTACCTGCATTACTGTTTCCTCTGAGCGGTGGTGGAGTTGCTTCAATCGATGTCTTACCGAAAGGCGCCCTCGAAATCGGGGAAGCCGCGAGCTATCTCAAAAAGGGGTACGAACTGACACCCTCATCGTCTGCTTGGGGGCGAGTTCGTGTCAGCATCAAGTACAATGATGGCAGGTTGCAGACTGTCCACTGTTACGTTACCAAGCCAACATCAGAGACCCTCAATGATCTCGGGAGCTTCTTGACTACAAAGGCTTGGTTCAATGTTTCATCGGACCTTTTCAAGAGATCCCCTTCAGTCATGACCTACGACCATGAGAAGGGCGCAATTGTCGAGCAAGATCCACGGGTCTGGATTGCAGGCCTCAGTGATGAAGGTGGCACCGGTGCTTATGTCGCAGCCATGCTCAAGCAGGTACTTCAGCCAGATGCCGAAGAGATAGCAAAGTTGGAAGAGTTCGTTCAAACCACGATTTGGGGTAGAATTCAAGGGAAAGACTACGCTGTGCGCAAGTCACTTTTCTACTACGACCCTAAACTGGACTACTCTTATGACAAGAAGACCGACTGGACTGTCTGGTGGTCGTGGAACAAGGAAGCTTCGGAGAGTGTCGATCGTGCATACGATTATGTTCACGTCACGGTGGCTTACTGGTCCATGTATCGTGTCGCACGAGCATATCCCGGGCTAACAACCAAATCTTGGAGCTGGTATCTAGACCAGGCTCAAAAGACCATCATTCGGATGTACCAGAAAGACGTGTCATACAAAGACCTAGGTCTGATGGGCGAGACAGTGTTTGGGGAGGTTCTGACGGACCTGAGGCGCGAGTTTAAGGGCACTGCAGCACATGCTCTTGAAGAGATAATGAAAGAGCGTGCTTTGCTCTGGAATGCGCAGGATATTCCTTATGGGAGCGAGATGTCGTGGGACTCCACAGGCCAAGAGGGCGTATACTATTGGACAAAGTGAGATCAAAATCCAACGTGCTGTGGTGTGCCTTGCTAACTATGTAGACACTTTGGCTTCAACGAGTCGGCTCAGAAGACAGTCGACAGTGTATTGGGATACACACCAAACGTACCTCACTGGGGCTGGAACGGCAACGCCCGTAGATATTGGGACTTCATTTATGCAGGAAAGCTTCAGCGCATTGAGCGGCAGATCCACCACTACGGCTCGGGTCTGAACTCGCAGGTCCTGCTCTCAGCATTTCGCAATGACTCCTCGGACTCCTACCTCCTCCGTGTTGGGTACGCTGGATCATCTGCGCCGCTCACCAACATCAATCAAGATGGCTTTCCCAGTGCTGCGTTCCACTCACTACCAGATACTCTGAAATGGGATGGGTACACCGGTGATTATGGCGGTGGCCTCATTGGTACAGTACTGAACTCTGGTACCTACGTCGCTGAGGACAAACAGCTTGGTATGGTTGCCTTTGGGGGTACAATCTCCAGGGTTGGAGCAGAGTATTCTGTTGAACCGAAGGATGCTGTAAGAAAGAGGATATTCGTTGGGCCTTTCAATGTCATGGTTACTCTTGATATGGGATCCATCAAGAGCTTTAGTTTCGCCCAGGGAGAAAGCAATTTCCACGTAAAGTTGACACAACGGGAGGGCTCGCCCAGGGTGAACAAAACTGTGGTATGGGTTGAATCGACGGATGGTGTGGAGTGGGAACTCGAAGGAGCCAGGAATCTCATGGCGAGTGCTGTTGCCATTGAGAAGGGGCGAGGAGGATGGATTGTGCCTCTCGATGTCACCTTATCCATTAGCAAGAGACGTACACTTCCGTAGACTCTTTGGGACCATGAACTCCAACTCTCAATTGACAGTGAGCAACTCCGAGTTGTACGTGGTGAATATGAGCTGCTAGCGGTAGGTCTCAGCTGAATCAGTGAATAATACATCTGAATCTTGCCTTGAATGGTTTCTCCATAGAACAGGGATTCAGCCACTCAATCTCTTCCTCCGTGACGCTAGGAATAACCATTATTGTTGCACTATAAAAGCGCGTCTCGCGACCTCGCTCCTTGAAGACTGGAACAAACAGCGCAGTTTACTTACACAAAGTCTCTCCCTACTGTCGAACTTCTGATAGCCATGCCCGATCATATTTCACGTTGTGAGGCCTTATTTGGGAGCTGGCCAGAGCCGCCAGACCAGCGAAACGCCATCATGGCGATAGATGGTATTTCAATGTTGCAAGCGCAGGGAAAAGAACAAGCGACTTGGGTTTGGACATGTTGCAGTTGCCAAATGTCGGGGATTCCATATTCTAGCCCCGACTGCACTGTATGCAACAAGTCCAAATGCCCGAGTTGCAAGCTAGAAGCGCAAGCCGCTTAAAGAACCAGTTTTAGATCGGGATCAATATATCCATTCAGGAACCAAAGACATAAGATGCACCTTCACCTCAAGGGAGGATTGTCTCGTGACCGCGCGGTACTTGCGTGGAATTTAAATGGTGAATGCTAATTGGCGTACCCGATTGTTGTACAGGCGCCCAAGCCACCACATGCATAGGTACGTAAGTTAACTAACCTCCCCATACATATCACATTGGCTTAGACGCTATATGTCTGACATAAGAATTAGCTATTAAATGATATACTGCTCTATAGCGTATGGCAATCTCTGTCGTTTAATATAACCATAAGAGGAAGGTTTTATGTGAAACTTGTGCACTTGTACTGTGCCACGAGTGAGTGCACAACATATTTCTGCCTAATGCGCTGTATCGCCTTTGTTGTAACCTAGTTAACTATATAAGAGTTGCGTTCAACCCAAACCTCAACGCATATCCGAGCTTACGGGGTTGAAATTGAAGATCATTGCGCCATAGATTTTTGACTACTATTTGGAGAATCATTTGTGCACATCCGTGTCAGCGTTAACTATTTACTAACAAGCTTTGATTACAGCTATCAGGGGGCTCTTAGGATGGCAATGGGCAACAGAACGAGTCCAAAGAGACACAGGCGCGGGCCCATGCCAGGAAAGCCTGGAAACAACGAAAAACTAGGGCAGCTGGTTGATTTTATCAACAATCAGATCCTCGCAAAACGATCTGCTCATTCTGAGGGACCCAAAGACCATGGAAGCACTGGGAAAAGCTCAGAGCTCACGATGGGGATGATTGAAGCCTTGAACGATATTTACGCCAACCCTACAAAAGTCGGGGCCAGAGACTTGGTTGATTGGTTCATGACCAATGGTGGTAAGGAGCCGAGACGCAGGTATCAAGCCGAAGTGGTCAATCATTTCTGCCACTCAGGCGAGCTTCGAGAGCTGGAATCTAACAACGTCAATCTGTCGTCCACAAAATCTTGCCTTATCGACGACAGAACCAATAATGGTAAAGTCTCAGCCAGACTTGGCCTACGGAAGTCTTTGACACCCCACGAAATGTATAACAGGCTAGTGGAAAAGGTAAGGCCTTCCTCTCCAATATTAAGCATTAATGCGAATCGAGTCATTAGAGATTCCACGAACCACCGTCCAATGGGTGTCCTAAAAAGCCCAACGCGGACCGCAGACTAGTGTAAGAGAGTGCAGAAGCTTCTATAGGGCTTGAGACATCTGTGTTGATACACGTCTAGGTTTATCATGAACCCAGATAGCCATGCATTGGTTAGTGTAATGGCCACAGCTCCTAGCCATCAAAAGAATGCCTTGATACATTTTATTTACTCCTACATTGCTTCTCAGCCTTATATGGGTGTCCTATCCAAGGTAAGCTTGACGCACCATGTGATGGTTTCTCTTCATACCAACCTCTTCGCATATAGCCCCAGGGCTTTGTTACATATGAGCTCTCATTCCATCTGCCATTTTACTCATGGAAATTAACTCAACGGGAGCCCCGAGACGTACGGCTCAGACGGGACGGTAGTCCCCTAAGAAAGGTTCAAGATATGAGCTGTCTTCGAGGCAACTGTCCGACAATCCCCGCAATGGACTACCTTTGTCAAGCACAAATTGCAGTATGCATTACACCCATAGGTGAAGGAATTTGGACAGGCTACTGCTTTGTCGATACATATTTCCAGTCTGAAGATGAGAGACAATACGTGGAGGATTATTGTGATAGAGGAGTTCAGCTTGATCCCTTTACCACCGGTAAACACGATGCGGATCTTCCGATTCTCGATCCCGACGACTACTTCTTGGCTTCTCTGGAATGCCAACTACTCGTTTTCAAAGACGAATGGATGAACACAGCACAAATGTTCAAACAGAGGGTGGAAACATATGTGATAACTTCGGTGCTGAAAGTTTTAAACACAACTAATCCTTGCGCAGGTCGATCAATTTGACTTTGCATTGGCTAGCAAAGAATCTCAGCAGCCGCTGGCATGGCTCCGGCATGCAAGACGCAAGTTGACCGAGCTGGTGGTGTGCTTAGAGACAACCATCGACTGCTGGGATAACTTCACTTATCCAGACCATATGCAAACACGCTATGGACTTCAATCAATGGTGTCTATTGAGCAGACTTTCGCGGAGGTGAGGAACTGTTTGAAGGAGCTTTACAACATCCGCACGCTTTGTGACGAGCATGAAAGAACAGTAAGGCAGCCAGTCCTAATGGCACGGGACGACACTCACACCAACATAGTTAAACCTTCACAACATCGATGAACAATACCGAATTTCTCGAATGCAGGCTGAGGTCGCTGAAAGTACACAAGTTCTTAGCTGCTTTCTACTCTACGTATGTTTCCTTGAAGATGATGAGCGTGTAGATGTACTGATTTGACTTGGCAGGTCGTGTCGCCCATCACCCTTGCGGCGGCAATACTCTCGATGCAGGAGGAAGCAATCCCCGACTTTCTGGGACCTACCAAGGTCTCGTTCTTTCTGTTGACGCCCATGCTGATACTTCTTGTTTCTTTGGTTGCGTGGCTGGTTCAGCATTGGGACAAGGTTCAATTGTACATGTCCCATCCAGGCAATTGGGTTCAAGCTCGCAAACGAAATGTCACCATGGGGATCGTCTAGTAACTTTTGAGAGGGTTCTGTTTTGTTGGTATACTGTCTTTCCTCTATGTATCACATTTCGTAACTCCATTTCCATCAACTCCTTGCGTTGCGACAGTCGATCGCGTCCAATCAAGCTGTAACTCATTCATTGGTACATCCCACAGAATCTTTTGCTCATCCTTCACCACCATAAAACCTGCCCTCTTGTAAAGGTACAAGGAAGCCTCCTGGGTATTCGATGTGAAGAGCGTCACCTTGTCAAACTTCTGCTGCTCTATAAATTCCATCGCTGCCGCCATCAAGCGCTTCCCTACTCCAAGGCCACGGGCACGCTCATCGACGATGAAGCCGCGAATTTGTGCCGTGTTGGGCTGTTTAAGGTGCTCTGCGTCAATCAAGATGGTCCCCACAATCTTTTGAGTGAAGTCGGCGGCATTGCCAGACGGTGTTGACTGAACTGCTGCGAAGACTTGGTTGCGAGGATTGGTGAGTCTTTGGATGAGGTCGGCCCAGCTTTTCGCAAGGGAGGTCTCGAACGCAAGACCCCAGGAATTGAACGGGTGATAGTAGGCGATGTGCATCTCGAGACATCTGGCTAGCAAGCCAGGACGGTATCCTGGCTCAATGGTGATGCCTGATTCTGGGACTGTCATGGTCGTCGCTTGGGAGGGCTGAATTGGGGAGCAAGACGGGTAAAACGCTGCCGGCACTGCGCACAACTTATCAGTCAGAGATGTAAAGGTAAGGCTGAGGGGTCAAATGTCACACGTCACGTCACTGGTCAATTGTTGCATGTCTTGGCACGCCTTTGTGGTCAATCTTGTCAATTTCATGTCAAAGTGCGGGGTATGAATCGCTTCAATTGTCTGTCAATTGACACCAATTGATGAGCGGTTCCTTTGGACCCCAACGCTCCAATGGGATGGCAATACATCAATAGCAGGCACTAAGCCTTATGTACATTGGGTAAGAGAGGAAGAGGTGGAATCACTGTCTTTTGCCCCGTATCGCATCCTCGCAAGTACCAGAATCTTGTGATTGTCAGAATCTAGATGTCTTCAGGGTAAGTGGCAGCAGGCTTTTGAATCTCCCTGAAAATTCAACTTTCGACAATCTAAGGTGGTATGTAAATCCGCCAGACAATCTGACCTTCCCGATCTAGGCACGAAACACAAGGAGTCGAATCCTCTTCCAGATTCCATGAACTAGCGGGGATGGTCCACAAGAACGCAGACAGTTGAATCCTTCTGCCAGTTAGTTGACAAAGCTGGGGTGCAGACTTGTGCTGATGAAGACGCTGTTTTATAGCACCTTATAGCCTAAAGGCAGTGAAATTTAATGACCATAGTATCCTTACCCGCCGAGCGCTCTGCCAAATGAGGAAGCATTCTTATAATTAATACCACAGTAGAATTCATAAATGAGCAAGTATGATAAGCCATTTTATATTTAATAATAATATTGGTATACAAATGCCCGCCTAAATTTATCAACTATTCATTTTTATCTACCAAAGCTTCTTAAATGATGAGCTTGGTGAGGAGCTTGCCCTGATTGACACCGCTAAACAGCTTCATCCAAACCTCGGGCTGCTGCTCAATGGGCGCCTCAATGACTGTCTCGGCAGCCTCGAGCTTGATGCGTCCATCGGCAGTGGCGCCAATGAGCTCGCCAAGAATGGCGGGCACCTTGTCCATGTAATCGAGCATGATAAATCCGCGGATGTTGATTCTGCACGAAATCAGCTCGAACCAGTTCTTGAGAGCCATGGGCTCGTCAGAGTTGTATCCGCTGACGGCACCGCAGACAGCGATATGGCCGTGCTTCTTGACGCGGGTCAGCATCGCGTCGAGGATGTCTCCGCCGACGTTATCGAAGTATACATCGACCTCATCGGGGGTAGCAGCCTTGAGGTCCTCAAGGAATGTAGGGCTCTTGTAGTTGAGGCACTCGTGGGCACCGATGCTCTTCACCCACTCGCACTTCTCGTCAGAGCCAGTGATGCCAATGACTCGCTTAGCGCCGAGGATCTTGGAGGCGATCTGGACAGCCATAGAGCCAGTAGCGCCAGCAGCGGCTGAGATGACAATAGTGTGCTCGGGCTTAGCCTCGCCGGCATAGTACAATCCGGTATACGCGGCGAGACCAGAGGCGCCAAACGCACCGAGGAAGTGAGTGGTGGGCAGGCCGTTGGGCAGGGGCGCGAGGGCCTGAGAATTTTCGGCTTCCAGGATGACATATTCGCTCCAGGTGCCCAGGTGGAAATCCATGCAGAGATCACCGACCTTGAACTTATCCGACTTGGACTCGACCACCTCAGCGATGATGCCAGAGCGCATGGGAGAGCCGAGGGGCACTGTAGGCACGTAGAAGCGCTCAGGCGCGACGGTACTCTGGATAAAGTTCCTTAGGCCAGTGTCGTTGGAAAAATACTGGACTTTGGCGAGGATCTGGCCATCCTTCAGCTCAGGCAGTGTGACGGTCTGCAGCTTCCAGGTAGCGTCTGGGCCGGACAGGACAGGCTCCCCTGTAGGCTTGTTGGCGAGGACCCATTGCTTGGTGGTGTAGGAAGATGTCATGATGATGTGTATAAAAGGTTAAAAAGGGGAAAAAGAAATGTTTTGTTTCTGTTGACGGTTTGGTGGAGATAGTCAATATGCTGGTCTGTCTTTTACGAAAAACGTTGCTTTTTAAACCTAGTTCCGTCCAGTCAAACACAGCCAAACCATACTTTATAAGGACGACGCGAGTTTGCCGTGATTAAAAAGCAACGTCGCCGTGCGGTCTTGACCTAAACCTTTACGGTGGCGGTCTCCGGGGTGCATGAGAGTTGCATTTCCGACCAAGCGTTCTAGCAGGGAGGGACCCTTGAGACCTCCTTTCATGCATGGCAGCATGCGACGGGCACATTGAGTAAGGACACCGACAACCTGGATTGTGGGTAGCAGACCAACGTGGCCAAAAGGAAAACGGGGGGACATGGAAGGATGTGATATGATGTGACAGAAGGGTTTACGGTATCATCCAGAAGCACGTCAACGTTTCGATCGATATTTCCGAAACTCAAAATTAATTAACTCTACATATGAAAAAAGCCGTTTTACAACCGTTAGACTTGTGCCAAACCATCGACGGGCAGCACGGGAAGCTTATCTTGCAGTCTTGTTTTGTTTCCCCTAGTGTCGCGTCAGTGCGGGTTTCCCTCTCTTCTCTCCCATTGTCGGCGAACTGTGCTCTTCTTGTGCAAGATCGTCACCCAACCCAGGGGCCAAAACATGATCCGTTTGGACAGTCAGCAGATTATTTCCTACAGTAGGCTAACGTTCTCCGAAAGGATATTTTCAGGACCGCACGCTAAAATCTCGTTTTCTATTCCCATGTGGGCTATATATGGGGAATGATGGAGCCGCTTGATGGCGGATTGTTCACCAAGTGGTCAAGGAACGAGACGGGACGGGCCCCAGAAATACTCCGTTGTTTCTAATTCTTGGCGAGTAATCTTATTCAACCATTTCTTCAGTCTTTCTCTCTATCAGCTCGGGAGGGCCGTTTTTTTTGCTTTTCTCCGCATTGTCTGTTCTCAAGCCCTCGGATGATCTTAGCCCTACAAGACTACGTTTTATAATCTTTAGGTCAGCTGTTGAGACAAGACGGTGAGCTTGTTCTTCAGCCTGACACTCTTTGCTCTGGAAGCACTAGAAACCCGGCACTTTCCCGGCTTTTCATTCGACCCGTTTACGATGTTACGGCTGCGGGAGTCGAGTCAAGAAAGTGTCTTCGGTAGTGGATCAGTCTGTAATCAAAATGTTTCATGCGGCAACTTCGGTTGGCTCGCCTGTTCCTGCACCAATATTCTGGATGCCAAGAGCTTATTTTACGTATCGTCTTTTTCTTCCATTGGATCGTATGTGAGCCTCTCACGTGAGGTTCGGATATACAGCACCAACCGAAGCATCCAATCCCTCCCCCTGAGTGTATCAAGGCCCAACGATGAGGCTCCTCTCTTCCCATTGCCGCGCCAAGTCCCGTTCGCCACGGATCCGTCATCCGCGCTGGCTAAAGGACCCTGTCAAGGATCTCCTTGCCTCATCACTGTATCTTTCCAAGGCCGTTGCCCCCAAGGATCCCAGGGTTACCCTCATGCCCGGCGGAGCCTCTGCACTCGAATAGGCAAAGAAACCACAGCCAAGTGCAGACTCGTATGTCTTGCCTCAGTCATCTGTAACAAACCAGTCTCGTTTGGGCCAAGTTTCCGATAAAGAACCCCCAGCTAATGCAGGTCCTTTTTCCCAAGCCGTTCGCTTGGAGTAGAGTGATCGACATGACCTGCTTATGGTTCCTGTTTATATAAGGAAGAATGGGTTCCTTTTAGCTCCTCCCTGTATTGTGAGATTTCTCTTGTTCGGCGTATTTGTTTCGCTTTGAGTGTTTGCTTCCCATCATGTCGGCGGAAGCAGTAGAGGTGATATCGACACCGCAGGTTTACATGCCCATATTGGGCTATGTCAAAGCCGAACTTGTCATCAATTGCTTGATTGTGCTGTTGGTTCTGATCGTCGTCACTCTGCGGGTCATTGGGAGACTTATGGGACCTGGACTTGGATGGGATGATGGATTCGTTATTTTCGCAACGGTTCGTGATTATTTCTGGCTGAATTTGGCCATTGCTGACTGTGATTGCAGCCGTTGGGCGTGGCAATGTTGTGTTGTCAAGGACTTTTTGCACCGGTTGGAAATGGATACGAGTTAGCGAAACACCCTGAGCGTGCGTTCCCTCACCAGCAGTCGACTATCATCTGCCTCCGTGCTACTAACGCCTCGATCCAGTCGCCGCGAATATCCCTTTCATTCTCAAGTTGACATTCAGCATGCAAGCCATTTATGTCACCCTCCTCGCCTCCGTCAAAGCGAGCATGTTGTCCTTCTTCATCCGAGTCTTCCCAACAAGCTTCATGCAGAAGTCATCCAAGGCCGCTCTCGTCTTTGTCGCCATGTGGCTCATCGCCTATCTCTGCTCTTGTATCTTTCTCTGCAACCCAGTCTCTGCTCAGTGGACTGCACAAGGAAAGTGTGGAGCGTACATTCCCATGATTCAGTCCTTGATCGCTACCAACGCCATTGGAGACTTGATCATCATGGCGCTTCCTATGCATAGCGTTTGGAACTTGAAGACACGCCGCGCGGAGAAGATTGGTATCACCTCTTGTTTCGCATTGGGTCTTGCGTAGGTCTCTTGACTCTCAATGTAAGAAGTATATACTGACTCGAACAGTTGCGTTGTCTGCGCCGTCTTCCGACTCATCTACATCTCAACCGTCGATCTCAATAACAACATCACAGGAACCATGCCCACCACCATCTTCCTCTTCATCCTCGAGCCCAACCTGGCCATCCTCTGCGTCAGTATTCCCATGCTCCGACCTTTCTACGCCAAGTACAAGAAGCGAATGGGGGTCTCGATTGGATGAATACTCTACCGAGCGTTCAACAGGATTCAGGGATGCCAGCCGATCAGGTGCCGTCAGCACCCAGCCCGAGATTGCTCGAGATCCAAACTTGTCGACCTGGGAGATGGACGATTATAGGCCGAATGATAAGCTTCAGCACGGCTATGCCGTCGCAGGATTCCCTGATGAGTCAGGGTCGGAGAAGAACTTGACCGTCGGTTCTTCTGACATGAAGAACAACGAGATTAGTGTTGAGACTCGATGGACAGTGACTCACACCCGAAAGTAGAGCAATCATATCATATTAGTGTATATAGCAGGCAAAACTCTGCAACTGTCTTGAAAATAATACTTTTTTTCACCTACCGGATACATGTGAATCTCCTATCGCTCTCCAGGTATCAGGCCAAAGCTGTGCTGGAGAGGATCCGTTTCAGTCGTCAATCAGTCTTACTTTGCGCGAAACATGTCGAACAGCTTGTGACTCGACCCAGATAGGCATTTTCAGAACAGCTTATGACGAACGTTGCAAGCTCTGTAGCCAGGTGCATTTCTCGTTCAGGCCAAGGTCTTCGTCGTCTTGCACTTCTAGACCTCGTCAGTCGATAATGAATGAAGATCCCAATAGAAATGACGGTGAATACTGTGGCGATAGTGCGATGGCTCCCAAAAGAGGGTCTTGGCGATGCTGGCCCTTATCCCCATCGCAGACTGCGATCATCTTATGCCATGTAACCTCAACGGTAACAAACAACCGAGATAAAACAACCCGTAAACCAAGTTATATGTACAAGTTTCACGAAGGTGGACAAATTGCAAGGTATGAGATGAAGCGGTGAAAAAACGACTGGTGCAATTTCTAGCATAATAACCGACACGCTGCCATCCCAGGATATATAACTCCGTATTATAGACATCAAACATCATACCCGCTTGGGGTGGAAAAGAGACCTCGAATCGACCTTTGTTTCAGATCTGCTTCCGCGACGCCCCGCGCTGCATCTAAGTTCAGGCAGTATTTATCCTTCGCGATGGATTGGTATCGTTTTAGGATATCGGTTGATTCTAACTGCTTCTGGTCCATGTACTGATAGTGAGCAGCTAAAGCATCGCCTTGGATCACAACAGCTAGTGGGGTGTTAGTTATGAGGCACGGTGGATTGGGCGGAGGACTTACGGCGTCGAAGCTTCTTGGGGAGGTCAAGAACAATCATGTCCTCGTCACCCCGTCCTTGGGGCCAGTTTTCAGGATCAGTGTCGAGGATGTCATCGCTATAGATGCACATGAAGTTGATTCGGATTCGGTCCTCGTACATGGTCCAAGTTTTCTCGAACTTGTACAGATCTAATTGGTCCTTCTCGATGTTCTCAAATAAAGACATGTGCATTTGAGAAGCGATGGCCCAGTTGCGGTAGCTATCGCCCCAAATGTCGTATTTGAGTTCAGCAGCAGGAGTTTGATCGAGCATTTCATCGTCAGGGACTCTCAGCCATCGATGATGAGGCCAGGTAGGAGGCTCGTTCTTGAGTTCCCACTTGTACTTCTTGGGTCCATCCCACGAGGGATGTCGGGAAGGTCTCCAGTAGTCAGTAGCGTTTGTGACACTGAATGGCTCAAAAGCCTCTGGGAAGTATGGATGAATGGCACCCATGCGCATATGGAAGAAGCCAAGAGGGGGTTGTTAATAATGTTGCCAGAGACAACGAAGTCCTTGGGGTTTTGGACTTTGCGTGTGACAAGACTGGGGATAGCGTTGTCGTCGATCCAGACCTGCGAGACAAGTGATTAGTGTTTAGCGAACCAAGACATTGATATTGAACGTACGACATCGTCATCAATCTTGACGTAATACTTTCCACGTTCCAATTTCTTCCAGATGTTCTTGTATGTGTATGTCCCTGCAATCTCGTCGGAATAAACCTTCTTGTATCGCTGCGGGTTGGAAGCCAGGATCTCCTCGAGATATCGGAGATCACCTTTTTGCTCAGTGTTGACGACCCAGAGGACTTCATCAAGCCATCCTCCGTTTTCGACCAGGTTACGCTCGATGTAACACTTCATTATCTCAACTCGACTTTGTCGACCGTAGAATACCAGTCCGCTGACGGTGATGTTGTCCGGCTTGACATATTTTGACTGCTTGGTGACAGAGACGGCATGGTGGTGGTAGGGTCGATGAAAGTCACCAAAGGCCGGGAAGCTGTAGTAGAAAAAGAGAAAACCGAGAGCATAGATTGCGAAACAGGCCACTATGCAGTTACGCCATTGTTTCTTGCTCTCTTGGAACCGACCAAACATGGACATCTTGTCGTCAGGAGGAGACGAGGGGACCGTCGGGTGAGTGCCTGGGTACGATCTGGCCCTTAATACCTGGAGGAATAAGTCAGTACTGTGTGTTTTCCATGTTACAAGTTGAGTCGTGCAACACAACTCAACCTGTTTTTGTGTGCAGACTTGACTTACAAGACAAGCGTACAGCGTAACACTGAATGATGCGACTCTAGCAAGGGAGATCTCCAGAGCCAGCAGGGGAACAGCTGGATCTTTATTTCAAGAGCCCATTATCACAGCTGAAGTGGAGAGCAGGGCCTAGATTTCGAGCGGGTTTGTTAGTGTGGAATGATCGAGGCTTGCTTACAGCGGCCTCACCATCCGAAGTTGCCAAGTTCAGTTGGTTCGGCTCCACCAGATCCGAGTTGCCGAATTCGACCTTTCCATTCGACTAATGAGAGGACCCTGAGTCTATACGCTACAGCCACTACGAGGTAGTAAATGAGGCTAAAACTGTCTTTACGGTTTTACCTTCAAGGCCCAAGGGATGCGCTAAAACGAGTGTCGCCCTTGTCGCGGGATTTCTTGGTCCTTTCGTCATCCCTTGACATACATGTCTTGCAACAGCTGTTCGGACAGTTCAACCACAACCAATGAGTCGAGGGGGATAATTCAAAGTTCAATGTCACAATATTCACCGTTAAAAAATATGATTGAACCCTTGATCTTGGGCCCTTGGCAGTGATTGTCGGTATCGTACCTTACCTGGGGCCTGGGTTGGGCTGGTCAACGGGACCCGCACGTTTGGAATGCAGGGCCAAACTATCAGGTTACGCAAACAGCAATAAACACGAAAATCAACAAAGACCAACGATTCTAGCCCCCACAGCGCAAGCCACGATTGGCTCTCTCGTAGTTTCCGGCATCAAGGTTTCCACGCTTTCGTCGTATCTGCCTGCAATCAAGCTTTTGGGGCGCTTCTAGTCGCCGAGAGCGTTTGGTATGCGAGCTAATCAACGAATGCTTCTTTGCTAAGCGAATCTCTTGAGGTCCAGGCGTTGAAAAGCTTCTGGCTTGGCCGTGTAGCATGCCATGTGAAATATATCGCATTTCTAGACTTTCTGGTTCTTTCAGCCCTGCTGCTTTGGGCCTGGGCATCCCGGGGAACTGGAAATTGGGGGATTTCCTGATCAGAGTAATGGAGCTGAAGCAGATCATATCGTGCATTTGTCACACCACCTGCCTTGGCGGCAATCAAACTCTTTGGTCCTTTGAACCAAGGGGAGATGGGGAATGCGTTAGTGAAGCCTTATTGGACCTAGTGAACTCTGCATCCCCTGCTGTGAAGGGCTGAGCATGGTTTCTTCGGACGATTCTCCTTCCACCGAGGCGTCTAGCATCAGATGCCGTCCAAACGATCTGGTCAATGTGAACCTAACTCAACCTAATGGCCTTTAAGAAATTACGGGATCTTGTGAGTAGGTTGTTGCGGAAGCATAGGTATATGCTTAAACAGTAGACGCAACGGGTACACAACCTACCCTAATGCACACAGAACAAACCTACAGTTTATATTCCAACAGTACTCTGTAAACTAAATTACAAGCTCTAAACTCTTAAGAGATATTTAATTACAATAAAGATAAAATAAAATAACTCAAGTACTAGGATTACGTCTTATTATAAAGTATTAGTAAAATATAAATAATAATAAATATTATAATTTCTAGCTATAAAATAGTAATAAAAAAATTTAACTATTAATTATTATAATACCTTAGCTACTAAGATGAGCTAGAAATAAGATTAAATATTTTATACAGATTGCAGGTTATTATAAAAGGGAAATAAGTAAAAGAGTTAAAAAGTAACACTCGACGTGGGCCTGATTCGAACAGACGCCCCCGAAGGGAATAGATTTCTAGTCTATCGCATTAGACCACTCTGCCACCACGCCTTTTCAGTTATAAGGGAATATATTGAGAATGATTATATTAGAAGTCGTAAACCAACCTTAGCCAGTGCCTAGGACCATTCTACCACTGCCAGTGTTCTAAGATGAATTCCCCAGGCTTGCACAATCTGTATTTTCGACTTGTAAATACGAAACTCCTTGTCCCTTGTTCCCACGTGCAAATGTCCTGTATCACATTCGTCATCAGCAAAGTGGATTCAATCCCCAATCACCATCATCTGATTCGCCCGTTTGTAACAATCCCATAACTTCTCCTCCCTCACCAAAAACGCAAACTCAAAAGTTCGCCAAGGGTTATTATTAACAACAAAAAATGCCTTCTCATGAAAATGAATACGAGATAAATACCCATTCCTCTACCGCGCGCTCTCATGCCGATTTTCCGTCGCACCCCTTGCAGACTCGTGTCCAAGATGTCATCGCCCCAGGCAGACTCATTATTCTCGGTGACGTACACGGCCACCTGCCCGAACTAAAGAAATTACTTGAAAAAGTCGCGTATAGCAAGTCCAATGGCGATAAACTTATTTTTGTCGGGGACCTGGTCAACAAGGGGCCCGATAGTCCGGGTGTTGTCCAGTTGGCGATTGAGCTTGGAGCGATTGCGATAAGAGGGAATAATGAGGACAGGGTACTTGCTGCGCATTCTGCTATCAAAAAAGGAGAGGATACGAATATTATTGAACGGCTGAAGCAGCTGGCGCGTGAGGCGGAAAAGGAAAAGGAAAAGGAGGCCAAAGATGACGAACCAGCCCCATCCGAGACGAAGGAGGATTTGAAGTCAATATCACCAGGGGACCTCAAACCTTACAGTTCGGAAAGCGACTTCACAACTGCCGCCAATCTTACCGATGATCAAATTTCCTGGCTGGCCTCACAGCCGCTGATCCTACGGATCAAATTACGAAAGGGAGCGATATCGCCACCCTGGAACTCTGGGACTCTACTTGTCGCGCATGGCGGTTTGGTACCCTTACTTCCATTGGAAGAACAAGATCCATGGGCTGTTATGAACATGAGAGGATTGGTGTACCAAGACCCAGGAGCTACAGTCACTGAGCCCATTCGAGCAGGTCTACTCAAGGGAGCGAAGAGTCGGACGCGACGATATACAGCATACCACGATGCTACTGATACCGATATAAAGACTGAGTTGGAGAAATGGGGAGATGTTGTTAACAACGGCGAAGGCTTCAGTGGTCGGTACAAAGAAGGTGTTGTTGGATTTCCTCTCGAAACCCGAGAAGGAGATTGGTGGATTGATGCTTGGAATCGATGGCAGTACTTGATTGAGAATCCTGACGAGCGAAGCATTGTCATCTATGGCCACGATGCAAGAGTCGGAGTACAGGTTGGCGCAGACTCGCCCGAGGTTGCAAGATATACCTTTGGCCTGGACTCTGGCTGTGTATATGGGAAGAGCTTGACGGCTATGGTCATTGATGAGAGGGACGATGGGAAGGGACTGTCGCATTCGATAGTCCAAGTTGATGCGATAAAGGAGGATGGAGTAAAGGAAGGAGAGGCGATTTGATATCTCCATACAACTCATTACCTGCTAACCTAGAAGAGGATGCGATGAGGCCTGCAGATCATCATCGATGACAGCTGTTGTTGCTATCCAAAATCTTATGCATAGCTACGCCATACTCAAACCCGAGTCAACTGATTCAAAGGTGACATGCTATTCGCTCGTAGCCTGTTGGTTTCGTATAAGTCCTCCTTTACTTATTCATGTGAAACATGTTGAGCTTGATCGGTTTGGGTAAGCGTCATTGCTGTCAAAAGCGATGCTCCGATTTTGGTCCGAGCTAAGCCATTTTCACGCCCTACGCAGAGCGTCACGCGCCACGAGCTACCAGCACTGATTGGGCCGATGCTGTGTTATCAATGTCACCAAACTTATACAACAACGACGATCACGACAACAGATGGAGAGGTAAGGAAAGTTTAAAATACTGTTGGGGTTATTGACGTTATTTTCTCAATTGAGATTTAATTAAAATGTATGTGCCACGACTCTTGCGTTAGTACTTGCAACCTCTTCAGCCAGTCCATGTTCAAGGTGCAACGACTTGTCAACAACAAAGCCCTGCGATAGTGCTTGGATAACTCCGATCGCGCTCGATGCTCTGTAGTAAGCACGGATGAAAGCAATTATCAGTACTCCAACTTCTCCAAAAGTCGTTGGCTTGAACCTAACCGCGGCCAGAGACGAGTAGAAGGCAATACCTTGTGAGCTGCAGCATTAAGGCGACCGTCCTGGGAATGTTATGTACTCTTCGGCCATGTAGAGTTGAATGGTGCCATTATCTGTTCATTTTCAGAGCTCTTGCAGAAATGTCGTGCTTCGTCATCATCATTGAGGAATGAGAAGCAAATATTGAAGCTGGGGTATCACAGATATGGGGCATATCACTTACTGGATATTGGTAAGCAGCTACTAAAGAATGGAAAAGAATTAGCCGGTTTGCAAGTCCACGTGTCATTCACTACCATAGTAAATGGCTTCAGTGCCACCAGTGCATAGAGCTGAGCTTGGTGAGTCAGGCCGTCTACGGAGAAGATAATGAAGCTACAGGCCGTAGAAGCGAGCCCATACCGCTAAAGTGACGCATAGCTTTGTCTTCGTTGGGAATTTGATGAGATAATCTTATCTATGACTCGTCAAGTATGGAGAAGGTCTGTGCCAATCCAATGCGCATGAGTAATCACTCTAATATGGCAAACTATGGAGAAAGAAGTCGGGGAAATACCAGGGTTGCGGCTGAAAATAAGCAGATTAGGCCAAGGGAGCAAATCGCCTCTGACTGTTCCGCGATGGAGACGTAGTATCGCATATTCGGTGTCACGAATTTTGGTCAAGGTGGGGGTTAGTCTCACTCCGATTCCGGAAAGTCAACGACGCCTTTTTGTCATCAAGAAGGCGCCTCGATGACTGACTTTGCCTGGCCTCAACAACCATCGCAAAAGCTACCTAATAACTACAGGCGCTTACCCGCTGGTAATTGTAGGGACATAGAGTCGAAGCAATGGGGTCCAGTGCACCGAGACGGCCGCCGTCGGATGACGTTGATGGCGATAGTAAGCAGATTTTCATCTCGGGTTTGAGATCCGCTAATGCGTAACCCGATAGTCTTAACCTTCTCGGAACTCGATTTCGCAAGGCTTGGACTTGCGAATAGGACTGTTGATGAGAGAAACGCGCCGATTCAGGACCAGGGAACTCAGCAATCGTATCTTCCGCCTCAAAATGATGAATTTCCTTTCGGCCATGAGCACCTCGATTTCACCCATGATTTGCTCAACTCCATGATCCCACCAGAACAACAAAGCGAATTCTGGCTTGATCCTGCATTAAGCCTGAATCCGTGGCAAACACCCGCTGCGGCACAGACACCAACAGAGGGAAACATCTCGCCATTGGCAACATCGGGTAATCGAGCGGGAACTCCGACAACGACGTCCCCATTTGGAGTTCCTGGATTTGGACAATCCTTCAACGGTTCTCCGGTAGCTGAGAGTTCCCAACGCGGACTTCCACGTAAACGGAGCCATTATTTCCGTCGTCAGCCTCATCGGACGGGAAGTGATCCAATCTCAATACCTCGCCATAACCATCAGCGCGACAGCACTTTAGATCCTATGCAAAGATGGCAAGAATCGCCCCCGGAAGCTGAAGCGGCGTCACTGTCCGCCATTGCCGATGCACTACAAAAAACGCCATTGAGAACTCGCTCATCTGCTGGGAGCCTAGGACGAAGTCGTGTCGGGAGTCGGGCAGGGTCAACGCATAGTTTAGGAAGCGCGACGAGCTGTTCTTCTGCGTCGGTGGGATCACCTCAGTCCGCAACTCGCAAGGGGTCGCTAAAAGGGCGAGTCACCAAGACGAAACGTTCTACTGCCAAAGGTAAGGAAGCCCAGAACAGACGGTTTCCATGTACGTTTTGCTGTGACAAGTTCAAGAGTAAGTATGACTGGGCTCGACACGAAAAGTCCCTTCATCTCGACCTTGCAGGCTGGAGATGTGCGCCATTTGGAGGAGTAGTGTTATCCCCAGAGACAGGACGAAACCACTGTGCATATTGCAGTCAACTCGACCCAACTCCAGAGCACCTCGAAACTCACAACCACGCGGGATGCCAAAACGACGATAAACCTCCGGTCTTCAGTCGAAAAGATCATCTTACCCAGCACCTTCGACTCGTCCACCACGTGAAAACGGTCCCGGTTATAGATTCGTGGAAAGTCGAGGGACCACCCGTGAAATCGAGATGTGGAATTTGCGGTCTTCGAATGGAGACTTGGAAAGAACGAGTCGAACATCTGGCGAAACATTTTCGAAAGGGTAATACGATGGCTGATTGGAAAGGGGATCATGACTTCGAACCGCACGTCAAAGCTCGGGTGACGAATGCGCTTTCGCCTTACATGATCGAGGTCGAAGGAAAATGTCCCGTGCCCTTCTCAGCGACTGATCCAAGCTGTCGAGACCATCTTCTTCAGATTCGAGAGAACGTCGGACGAACCACGGATTTTGTCGATGACGGTCTGGGCAATTTGAACACAGTGGAGGAAACTCTAGCGCGACCGCAACGCTCAATGACACAGGACAGCAGCTCCATGGCATTCCCCGAGTTTCTGGTCCATCATCTAGGCAGATATGCGCAGCGACAGATGAGTCTCGGGGTTATCCCGACAGATGAGATGTTCCAGACTGAAGCGAGGAGGATTGTATACGACACCTCGGATCCATGGGATCAGACACTAGCGGACAACAAAGACTGGCTTTCGTGTTTCAAAGAACACCATGTTAATGGTTCTCCGGGCAATTGAGAGTTTCTGGAAGACGGTGAACAGGACATTCCTTGGAACAGTTTGTAGGTAGATTGGAAGACTGGTGTTTGTAGCCTTGGACTGGGCCTTAGATTGCGTTATACTTAAAGGTTAGATAATAATAAATGGGATTGATAATGCAGTTATGTATAAACTTCTTCATCTTTACGCCTTATGTCTACTAGGGGTATTCAACAATGTCAACATAGAAGGCGCAGGGCGTTGGGCGTAGGGCGTGTTTTCTGGAGCGAGGTTCGGCCTCATCACGCGTATCGCGACCAATGAACCATGGAAGAACAAATACCCGGTCCTGCCTTCTAACATACATTGTGTTGAACTACGGAAGAGCTCACTGGATATCGATATGTACTAAAAGAAGGGTCCACGCTGCTGAGAACCGAGAGGTGAAATATGCTATTTATAGCTTATCTAGCCTAAATCGAGCAATTTCCATGCCATATATTGCACCAGTACCATACCATAGATCCATGGAGATAAGCAAGGGGATGCAATAAAACTTAGGAGCTCTATCCTGGGTAACAAAAAGCCTTAGGTAAACTTAGGTAAATTTAGTGAAGACTTAGAGCACCTTAGACTAAGTATTTTTGGCACCTTAGCTTAACTCCAGAAGTCTTCTTACACTCCGAGCATAAGCTGAAAGGGACTGTGAGAGCGACATTGCTATCTCCATGATGTTACATGCGTATCTCAAAACAGACCTCAACGCGAACTGATAAACGCCCCAGGTAATCAATCCGAGAGTGGCAACTCCGCCAGCCCCATCAGCCTTGAAAGAGGTAATCCGAAGCGCCTCCGTCTCCATAATAAAAATGTGATCACACCGACTGAAAAGATTGTGCAAGAACTAGAGAGATAAGCTTAAATACCGAGTAGTTATTCTCTTTAGCTATGATTCTGTAGATTTCATTGCAAAGTTGAACTGCGAAGATGAAGGTGCCGTTGTATGCGAGCGCAGGTGTTGCAACATCTTGTGTTGCGTTCCTTTTTGGGTATGTTCTCCAACTGTGACAGTTCTGAAATCCATTGTCTGATGACGCTGTTTAGAATGGACACTGGGAGTATTGGTCCTATCACCACCATGACTGCCTTCAAGGAAATCTTTGGTGACTTTTCTGCAACTATTCACGGCGTTATCGTGTCGACAATTCTCATCCCTGGGGCCTTGACGGCACTTATCGCAGGCGCTCTAGCCCATCGTTTCGGACAGGTGAGACTCATCGCCATAGGATCTATCATATTCGGTATCGGTGCTGCAATTGAATGCGGCGCCCCCTATCTTGGCGTCTTCATCCTGGGCCGGCTTATTAAAGGAATGGGCGAAGGCCTCTTTCTCAGCAATGTCTACGTTCAGGTCTCAGAGATGTCTCCCTCCAGAGTGAGAGGCATCATGACCGCGCTTCCGCAATTTTCTATCACTGCTGGTATCGTTACGGGTTACTTCACCTGCTACGGAACATCACGACTTGGCACTACGTCTATTACATGGCGTCTGCCTCTCGCTGTCGTTGCATTTCTCGGCCTTCTTTTGTCGATGGTGGCTTTCATCGTCCCTCCATCTCCACGGTGGCTTCTGTCCAAGGGGCGAACAGATGAAGCTCGAACGGTTTGCCGACAACTCGGCATTGACGAAGTTGAAGAAAAGGAGCTTCTCGCTCAGGCCTATGATAACCCTTGTGGTTTAGATGGCGAGACATCGTTATGGCAAGACATTCAACATACTTTTAGAGATTTCCGATGCGCGTTCTCAGCACCATACCGCGGCAGAACAGCTTTTGCTTGCTTTCTCATGGGTATGCAGCAATTCAGTGGCATCGATGGAGTGCTGTACTATGCGCCCATTCTGTTCACACAAGCAGGTCTCAGCGGCGAGAAGGCTTCGTTCTTGGCATCTGGAATATCTGCTGTCGTGATTCTCGCAGCAACTCTTCCTGCGACAATCTTCGCTGAGCAGTGGGGCCGTCGAATGCAGAGTATCTTGGGTGGAATATTGATCGTCGGTTTGATGGTGATCATGGGATCGTTGTATGCGTCTGGACAAGTTCACCCCGAGTACGGCGCAGGGAGATGGGTTGTCATCGTTTGCATCTACCTCTTCGCTATTGCTTTCAGCTTCACTTGGGCCATTGGCTTCCGGACGTGGGTTGTTGAAAGCATGCCGAGACGGACGAGAAGCAGTGCTTCGAGTCTCGCGCAAAGTTCAAACTGGGTGGGTGAAGCTCCAAGAACAGTGTTGTGATATGGACTGACATATTTGATAGGCTGCTAATTATATCGTTGCTCTTGTTACTCCGGTGCTGCTTGATAAGTCCTCATTTGGCGCATACTACCTCTTCGCTGGATGCAGTCTCGTCACAACGATAATGGTTATTCTGTTCATGAACGAGACGAAAGGTTATAGTTTGGAGGAGATTGAGATGAAACATGGGGAGACCACGGAGAGAAGAATCCCATTTAATCTTTGAGATATGTCACATGAGGGTGGTTTTTTCTCGGATACAGGCAACTAGGTTACAATAAAGGCGATACAGCATATTAGGCAGAAACGGGCTACGTGTTCCCTTGTGCTACATTACAAGTGCATAAGTTTCGACTTCCCATTATGGTTACATTTGACGATCGAGAGTACCACAAGTTATAGAGTAGTATATTCAAGATCCATAAATTTTTAAAAATAGATTTATTGGGAACGTAGTAAAATGTGATAGCTAATGGAAATAGATATTATATCATGGCGAACTTTACTGTTATCGCGTAGTGTTTGCGACATCTTCCCTCACCGAAGTTGGTCTTCAGTCTTCACGGACTCAGACTCTTAAGTGGCTTGCTCTTCTAGCTTGCAAGTTTGGCTTTGAAACTTGCTGCAATCATTGCAATGGAGACTGGGAGATATAATGCCTAGCATTTGGAATACCGTCCCCAACAACAGGGCTGAGATGACTGGACCTGGCGATGAGATTTCGTGTTAGTTGGCCTTGGAAAATAATGACAGTTGAAGAATCAGGGTAAATTCCAGCGAGTGACCAAGACAGCTTTGACTATAGCTCGTTGAGTGACTAATGCCTGGCATTCTACAATATCGAGGTTATTGGTATGTAAATCCCGGTTGAGGGAGCACTTGATAACTGACTCTGATGCCCGAGTCCGGACTGATTCAAGAGATTGGGCAGAGTGTCAGAGGCGAGGATGGCACTGAATATAGTCAAAGAGAGGAAATCTAGGACAGTTTGATTCATTGTCGGCAGGAATTTCGAGGTGTAAACTGTGCTTTTCTTTCGCTTTTCTCCCTCGCAACAACAAGCTATCTTTGATGCATCTTTGTGAAGCCACCATCTAATTCAATTCCAAGAAAACAAAGAAAGAATACACGACGCCCGACCAAGCTATCAACCCCAATGCGGCACGTAAATCTTTTATACTCCTGGGGCATGGTCTAATTGTATCAGGAACCGAAACAAGAGCAATGCGCCTGGGCTTGGTCATGCTGTGCCTGCTCAACGTCTCCAATACCCGCATCGATCGTCCAATGCACGAATTGCAATGCAGCGCGGTGTACAAGCTGCCGTATAGAGAGAACTGCAACTTAGTTGCAACTCAGCTGGGATGATGAAATGTGAAGTTTGGTTCCTGTCTGGGAGAACGTGACGATCGATGCTTTGGCAAAAGGGTGAAAACGATTGATTACCAGGATAAAGACTAGGAAAAGACAGAAATAAAATATTTAGAACTAAACAATACAGTGGAAGTATGACGGGGCATGATAAAAAGAACTTATCTAAATTTAAGAAAACTTGCATGTAACTGTAACTGGTAGCGGGGAGAACGTGACAATCGACGCTTTTGCAAAAGGGTAAAGACAATTAATTACCAGGATAAGGACTTAGGAAAGACAAAATAGAAATACAATATTTAAAACAATTCTAAGCAATACAGTGGAAGTGAAGGACTACAATAAAATAAAACTTGCCTGTCTAAATTTGACTTGGTATGTAACTACTAAGGTAGTGGCTGTTTCCATTTCCTGTTATCCTGAAGTAACTTCCTGTCCTGCCTCTCCCTCCCTCCCGCTCTTGCCTGCCGTGGTTTTACCGTGCTGAAGACCACTCTATGTTCTCGCTGTGCTTCTCCTGCAAACTTGATCACTCAACTCTTTATCTCACATCTTCCTCATTCCTCACAAACCATCGCGCAAGAAACCCAAGCCACTTTTCAAAGGCGCGCCTCGATATCACCAGCCTGGTCCTTCCCAAGGAACTACCTGGCTTACTCACCAGCTCGATCGTCTTCTCCGCCGCCGCCACCACCACCACACCCATCCTTCCCTTCTCTCGAGTATTGGGTTTGTTACGAAGCGCCTGAATGGAGCTCCTTGACCACCCCTGCGGGGGTTAGAAAAGTAAGTCACTCTTGGAAGCGGCTCTCTTCCATTCATTCAACAATCAATTTCACTGACTAACTCGTTCAATTTCTAGCCAGATTTCAAAGTCAGTCCAACCTGTGTCCCCATGATCCCACTGATGTTCATTCCCGCATACTAAACTACTTTTTCAGGATCGCGGAACACATGCCGTAAGTGTCGACAATTCTCTTTCTAGCACGCGACACAGATGGTCGCTGTAAGTATTCTCCCGATACTCCACTACTGAACAATACACTGACAATTCTATAGTGGCTGAAAAGCCGAGCAGAAGTAAGATTGATGACAGGTAGTGTTCACTGTGGACATGCATTGACATGGATGTGTGTAGACCCGAGAAAAGGAGAGACGGTCCCTTGCGGACCAGGTCCAAGTGAGTTTATTGCATACCCACAGTCTTGGTGTACATCAAACCATAGGTCAATTACTAATGTCTTTTCAGGCCCTGGAGACAAAGATCCAGGTTAGTATTTCCCTTCTGTATGCAATCCGAGGACACCCACTGACATTCTGCGTAGGATGATATCGAAGCCGCTGCCGTAAGTGTTTATTCTATAGACAAGATGTGGCTGACAGAGCTGGCAGCTCAAGGCCGACGTAAGTAATTGCCGTTATGTTCTATCGTATGTGTACTAATATGTGAGAACAGAAACTTGCGGCCAAGGAGGCCGAGTCCACCATTGGCGATGCGTTCGAACAAGATGGCCGTTGCGCAGCTGCCCTCGTACGCCGTTTCCCTTACAGCACCCAAAAACAAATCGAACTGACAGACTTGAAGCACAAGAAGACGGCCGAGGAAGAAAGACGACAATGCGGCGAAAGGCGAAAGGCCTCAGATGCGTGCTCGCAGGTCTGCAACGCTATACGATCAAGAATACACAGCAATGGCTCATGGAGAGAGGGTTCACAAGGTCCAGGAGGGGTGCGAAGACCAGTATTTAGGATGAGAAGAAATAAACTCCTCAAACTTTAGGGCCTGTTTCTACTAAAGCCTCCTAAAGTTGTCTAAACTAATGCTGCTCTTACCTAAAGCTAGCCTAAGACTTGTGCAACCTGCCGAAGGATCGAAGTGAGAATTTGTGATCTGGCATGCGCCGAGCGGTGGGATAATTTGACAGGATCAAGCGACAAACAAAGCTAAACCCTGCATGCACTGCACTGCACTGCACGTCAATGGTAGCTGTTTCCATTCGGTGTTATCCCAAGGTAGGTAGGTAGCTCTCTCGACTCCTGCCCTCGCCTACCTTGGTTTTGCCGCAGAAGACCACCTTCTTCTGCCTGCTCTCGCATTGTTTTCCCTTTCTTCATCACCCAACTCCCACATCTTACACGTTCCCAACCTCACCTTACACACCATCGCGCAAGGAATGCAAGCCACTTCAAACTGCAAGCCCTCGAATAATTCTGCGCGGTGAGTCCCCTTTGTCCTCGATGTTCCTGGCCGAGCATCCTGTTAAGATTGTTTCTGACTAATTGTTAATTACAGTCACCGTACGTTTCCGAGTCCCCGCCGTTCCTCGTCTTGTCGCTAACACACAGTTCGCACAGCGCACCCAAAGCCCACCGTGGTAAGTTCAGACTGTTCTCCATCCCATCTTTGACACTTCTAACATGTCTGTCTTCATCTAGTCCAAAAAAAAAAAAGCTTTTACTCTGTAAGTTTCCCCTACGTGGCTTTGTCCATCCCCAATTCCAAGCACTCTCGGCTGACCAGTCATGCAGCAAACCAATCAACACCATAAGATCAGCTTACCACCTGAGTAACGACATGTCTAGCTGTGCACAGGATTGCTGATAGTCCTTCCAGATGCCTGAGAAGAAACCAGTGAGTGTGAACGTCCCTTTCAGCGCCCTCCCAAAACCCCATCCACAACATGCGACTGCGACCATCAATTCATGGACACGATTGCTGACTACTTTCGTAGACTCTGCAGTTTAGCAATGTGCCTTTGGCAGTAAGTCATGGACAGTCGATGATTACATGAATCAATAGCTAACGTTTGTCTAGCAACGAATCTCTTCCGTCTCTTCGGGGACAAAGGTAAGCACATATCCCTTGTCCTCTAGCATTAGGTTTCATGAAATATCCTCGTCGCATTCGCTTATATTCTTCAATTCCGTACACAGCTGACAACTTTTCTACAGGCTCGAAACGCTGTACGTACCGCACCACTCCTTCATCGACCGAACACATCAAGATCTTGGAGGGCATGGGTTTCTGACAGAGAGGTTCTTAGTCGACATCGTCTACCAGTTCGGGGGCCTCGGCCGCGGGCCAAAGTCTGCAAATCGCTGCGATCAGGTTTACACGACATCATATATGATTGGGGGTTACTGTTCAAGGGCAAGGTGGAAATGGTACAGGCCAAGAAGACAACTGCGAGGATTAGTATCTGGGATAAAAGAATAAACTCGTCAAACTTTAGGCCATTCTCATCCTAAACTCCTCAGAAGCTGGTCTAAACTGCTGCGGTTCTCCCCCTAAGGCTGGTCTAAAGTTTGCGCAGAGTGGGGAGTAGGGTCTCGTGTTCTTGCATGCATCAAGCGTGACTAGTTGGGAGGTTGGGAGAACCAAAGGAACAGTTAAACTTGTATATTTAGGCTTTGCCGTACCGTTCCTCTCCTCGTAGATCTATATCCAATTACACTCTCTATTTATACACCCGACTCCCATGTATTGGTCTCCAAACTGTAGACATGGGGAATTGAAACGCCGATCGACACTGTAAAGCACAAAACTCCAGCACCAAAATAAAGGAACCGTCTACCAAGGCTTTCCGTTTTGCTTGATCAGATCGTCCTCGGAAGTCTTGAAGCCCTCCGACTCCTTGAGGAACTGCTTGTGGAAGGTCTCGAGGAGAACACCAGGGAAGACAGCACCGACGGCCTGGACGAGACGATCCTCCTTGCCGATCCAGACGTGCTTGATGAACTTTCCGTCGCAGCCCGAGCGGCTCTCGGGAAAGCCGTTGGCCTCGGTACAGGGCAGGGAGAGAATCTCAGTGGGATACTCGTAGCGGATGAAGGTGCCGAAACCGCCCTGATCGGTTGGTTGCCAGCCCTTTCGGTTGCGGAACTCAGTGCAGCCGGGGAACTTGCCGCCGTCGTTGGCACAGTCATCCCACTCCTTGAAAATCTCGTATGTCTTCTTCTTGTTCTGCATGATCATGAAACCAGTGTTCAGGAACAGGTTTCCTCGTCGGTCGCGGTTATGCTGGGTGTCGGGATCGTAGGGCAGGGCGAGGGAGTTGTTCTGGGGAGAAATGCTCCAATAGTTCATGAGCCACTCCATGGGGAGGTCGAGACGGTTGAAGAGAGCGTCGGAGTCGATGAAGACGCAGACGTCGTGCTTCTTGAGAACCTGCGAGAGGACGGAGGGCTTCTTCCATGAATCGCGACGGTCGGGGTAGCCGTTGATCTTGATGTGGTAGTACTGATATCCGTGGATCTTGGCTATTGAGACATTAGTACACAGCGAGCGCTGGGGTAGGGGATAAGCGAAGGACGTACAGTAGACCCAGTGGTTCAGTGTACCACCGGATGGGCCGTGGACTTCTCGGCTCTTGTTCCACGTCATTTCGTTGGACCAGATCTGGCCGGGCTTGTCGAAGCGACGGCTCTCAAGATCAATAATGCAGAGCTTCTTGCCGAGAGGCTTGGTCCAGATGGGCTTATCGGAGGGAAGCTTGGAGGGCCAGTGGCCGTAGGGGTAGTATTCGGGGTCGTTGACCTTTACGGCGGGCTTGATCCATTGCTCGGGGGTGAAGGCGTCGAGGTTAGGACCAGTGGGCGCTTCAGGAATGGCGGGAGCTTCAGGTGTTTCCTCGACTTCGGTTTCGGGGATGAACTCTTCTTCGCTCTCGGGGTCATGTTCATGTTCGTGGTCGTGCGCTTCCTCGTGGTCGTGCTCGTGCTCGTGGTCATGCTCCTGCTCCTGCTCAGCGGCGGGCGAAGCAGCAGCAGCGGGAGTAGGAGAAGCATTCGCAGCCTGCTCCTCAGCCTCAGCAATCTCCTCAGGATCACTAGGCTCCTCCGCAGGATCAGCCTCAGGCTTATCGGGCGTCACAGCGTGGTGATGCTCGTCAGGCTTCGGCGTCTCAGCTACGACCTCAACAGCGGGTGTCGCGCCGATCTCTTCATCTTCGCTGGGTACGAAAGTCGGGGCAGCAGCGGCGGCTTCTTTCTCGGGGACAAAAGGTGCGGGCTCGTTGCTGTTCAAAGAAGGGCAATTGTCAGATAAAGTTTATCGCTGCGAAAAGAGGGGGAAATGGGAAAATCTTACACTCCGCTCTTTACGGCTGCTGTTGACTCGTAGGGAGTCTTGAGGTGGAAATGCGCGAGACCGAGAAATATGGTGACGAAAACGACGGCGGCCAAGAGCACGGCTCTGTTTGACCTTGGAACGGTCATTTTCTGGCGATCAGACGACGATTAAGTCTGCTGTGTGATGGGATGGGATGATGGACAAAGAATGTAAGGAAAAACGAATGTCGGAAAGCAAGAAAAATAAAAAACAAAGCAAGACAAGAAAAGTGACAGACCGCTGAGCTGAGAGAGGGGGAATAAAGGAACTGACAACAGACCCTGGACGGGCTTAAAAAAGAGAGTCAGGGGGTTCTTACTTTAGATACAGTATCATTTTTGCTCTCCCTACAGTAGCGATCTTGCTTGTCTCAGTGCAGGTAGCGCTTCATAACGGTTGGTCAAGGCTTGACGCCTCGTTGACCCACTGTAATCAATCTGCGGCAACACCTGAGAAAAGAAAGGGGACCATGAGGCCACGGTAGTTGGGAATTAACCTTGCTGCTGTTGTTTCTGATGCAAGTGTTATTCCGCCGATCAGACTGATGCAATTGAGGATTATTTTGTCTTCATAAGGTTATTATTAGAGTCTTGACTGATGGTGATACTGTACTGGGCACTGTAGGTTGCACGCGATGCGGGGGTGCTTACGCTTACTTTTTGGTGATGGTCCCTTTAACGGATCCTGTTCCGCCAAGCAATTTCTTACTCTTCCAGCGTCTTTCTCGAAGCGCATCACCAGAACTGTACTTTCAAGGGTTCTGCCATCAATTACGGCGCCTTTTGGGCTTGAGAAGCCAAGAAGCACTCGCAATCTTACATTATCGCCATTTAATTAGTGCTCCATCACGCTTCGCTCCATAAACTTTGAATGTTGCAGGGCTGTAACTCTGTTTTTTCTCCTCCCGAAACTGCCGTCGCTAGCATCAGACTCCAACGGTCGGGCGCCACGGTTTGAGCCAACTCAACTGCTCCCTTAATGACGCCCTCAAATATCCACCACCATCGCAAAACACAGCCTGAAGGTTCAATTACTAAAAAGGAGAAACATTCTCCTCTCTCCGATCATTTTTGTCTTTATTTGAGCTGCAAAAAGAAGGGGCTCTTTGTTACAGCACGATTCCTCAACTGAAGCTAAAGACGCCACTTGTAACGGGTTTTAATTGGATGGCTGCTGAGCTCCGCCCGCCCCTTGCTTTAGTGATGATGCTCATGACGAGTAATCATTCCTGTCGGTAGGAAGACTCCATACTCTGGGCCTTGATCATTTGGGCACCGCCAGTTTCGCGTTGGCATCCTTTAAGCGCAAAGTAAATGTGGCTGCAGTGCTCTACCTGCTTCTTCATTGACCATCGCGATACGCTGCTCCGATAACCAAGTCCCGATAAACCCCTGGGCTAGCCCTGTCCTGATCAGATTCTAATCCCTGTCACCTGAAAACGCGCTCTGTCAATAGTGCGCCTCCCCACCAATCAGCGTCCGTCTATCTGTTCCACCCTGACCTAACCATGTTTTGGGCCGTGGTCCCTCCACGCTATCGATTTGTTTCAACTCCTTTTGTCACGCTATTGAAGCTATCGTCAGCTTTTGCGGCGCTGGTTCAGGGGCAACCAATTTTTGTACAAATTTTGTGGCTCGTTAGGTTCAGGTACTAGCATCTGTCAGTCAGTCGCCAATATCCGCATTGCCGGCGTTTCGATTGACCAACTATAGGGTATGGCAATTTCGTCACTTCGTTTCTCGCCAGCTCTCTTCATCTTAGTCCATATTTGTACCTATGTAGTCGTGGCCAAGATCACGGATGTTTTCTCAGAGAATGATTTACTCCCGAGTGCATTTAATTACCATATTTATGTTTGTTGTCCAGGCTGTTTTGGAAACTGTGTAAGATAAATCTTCTTCGTAAATATAAAAATTCTTCAAAACCCATGACGTCCATAGGGAACGCGTTAGTTCTACGGCCTTCAATCAATGCCTGGTGTTTCTAGAATTTGACCTGTGAAGAGTCTGCAATTTCGAGATGCCTATTTCCTATTCACCGCTGGAAGGGACTGTCATCGGATGCACAAGGATATGAACAGGTTTATTACAATCTGGGAAAATAAGTATCAAACACTTGGATATCTAATAAGTTGGCAAAAGTTTAAACCGACATCCCGAAAGATTTTATCAATAAATAATTAGAAAGCTTTAAAAATATATTATAAAGCTGCCTACTTACATTATTTATACCATAAATTTGACAGTAAATCCTCACCAGCAAGCTGAGGTGCCGAACACATTCGCAAATCGTGATACAGAGGATCCAAGCCTCCTCTACGGCGTAAACTTGATACTGCCCTGAGCCCGCCTTCACCATAAAGGACTATCACTCTGGCTAACTAGCCCAATCTCAATCACTCGGTAATAGCCCAGAGACACGACCTGCCTGAATCCTGGCAATGTTGGAGAGCTCAAGAATAGTTGCAAAGTCTTTTCCGAAACAGAGAGCAAGACGCCTGCCACCGAGTCTATCAAGTTCGCCAAGGGAGTTGCACTTGTGGAAAAAGGTCTTCATGAGAGATCAACAAACGGTACCTTGGAGTCAGTCAGTCGAAGGTTGTTCCTTGGGTCTGCCTCTCCCCTAAAAAGGCTGCAAGGATCCTAGAACCCCAGGGGCATCTTATTCTTACAGCCTTGTCAGCCCCAACTCACGACGAGCATGAGGTGAGTCTGCACAGTAGCTGAACCACAAACCGGAGCCATTTTCGCAATATCTTGCGCACGACGATATTCTAAGTTGGGTTGAAGCTGATGTATTTTGGCATCGGAATGACTGAATTTGGTGTTGCAAGTTTTGTCAGATGGAGGCATCGCCGCTGATCGAGGAGGTCAGCGAGAAAGATAGTGATGCTTTTCTTTCAACCTTTTGCGTACCGAGGCCACCTCGATATAATATATATATACGCGAAGAAGAATTATACTGATTGTTATTACCATGGTCACAGAAGATCCCATGGCGATGACAGGTATGGTTAAGTTTATATAGTATTCGAGGACGGATGGACCTCGATGACCGTCTTTACCTAATTGCTTCTAATCCACATTCTAGGACATTGAGCTGAGTCACAGCAGGACTCTGTAAGCTTTTATGAGTTGTAGAACACCAATAACGAAAGGAGCTAGATGCTCCCTTATAACTTCGTCTTCATACCCTGGGCAAAGAACTTCTGAAACCTCATGGGGCCAAGCAATGGATGTCCACACTTGTTAGACATCAAGGTCTATAACCAGGAATCTCTGCATTACCATGGGAATGCTCTCTGGAGTGAAAGAAACCATTGCGCCTGGCCATGAAAGCTGTATAACCATCAGGCTTCTGATTCCTGAGACTGACGTCCATCTCCTCTTGACATTCTGTTGCACAGATAAGGAGATCAACCTTCCAAGTTGTCTGAACACAGGAATGAATAACTAGGATTGTTATTTTGTCAACTTGGGCTTTTTTACAAGAGGCAGCGTATCTTAACTTTACAAGGAATTGAAGGTAGGTCCTGTTACACCCAGTTGGGCCATTGGTTGACAGCATGAACGATCGAGGTCTTCAAGAATAATATTCACGGCACAATCAAGCAGGGCCTCTGCATTACCTATTCATTGTGCTAAAGCAATTTGCGCAACGGATTATCGTTTGCCTGATTGACTACGGGAGACCACTAATGCCGAAGGAGGAGAAAGGGTAGGTAGTAAATGGAAACTAATAGATCTTCTGATCCTCCATGCCAGTATCCCAGTCTCCGAAGTCCTGAAAGGGTGATACGGAATTATTGTTCCATGTTATAGTGCTAGTTGATCATTTACTTGGGGCATGGTCTGACAAATCTGATCCCTCATAGAACCTAACTGGTCATTCACTTTTGAAGGGCCTGAAACAGGGGATTATTCAAGGTCGTTTCGCATCGCCGTCCTTATTATTTAAAGCTCGTGTTTCTCATATAAACAAAACATGCTAGATATGTAGTGCACCATCTACAGGTCCAAGCTTTTAGGCACCCAGTAAACTCAATAATTATCTGGCATATAAACTGGGATAGATGTCCGAAATGCCGCGAACTCTCCATAATAAGCTGTAGTTTACAATGTTCTTCACGATATCTTTACTGTCGGCATTATTGCCTTCGGCGATAGCAGCTGCAACAACGTGCAAGCTGCCAAGAACCGAAGCCCACTTTAGTGTTGGGCATGGGTTTCAGGATGACTGTATTTCTGGAACTGGTACGATCCAGGGTTACATGATCTTTGTCGATTTTTCCGACGCTCAATCACCGGCTTCTGAATCCGTCAAAGAGTTACGTGATCTTCTTGTACCGGATGCAGCAAAGTGGTACCAGACAGCTAGCTATGGCCAGCTTGAACTCAACATCACGGCCGATACTACCAAGTTCTACCGGATGCCCAAATCTGCAGCATCTTATCGATGGGAAGAGGGCTTTAGCGCTGAGCAGCACCTGTCCTATATCCAAGATGCTCTCGACGCGTACACAAACAACGGGGCGAGAGCACCACCCGCCGAGACGGACATTCTCTACATCGCGACAACACGTAACAACGACAAGATGACCCGATCACTCGGATCCAGCTTCAGCGTTTCTACACGCAATGGGAAACTCGTCTCCAGAAGAGCTGTCACTTTCGGCACCGATCCCTACATCGCGTGGGGCCATAAGGCGGTCAATCACGAGACAGGACACTCGATGTGTTTGCCCGACTACTACCCTAATACGCCGGACCTGCCGACTGGCTACTACACGGGAGGATGGAGTATCATGGGATATGTGGGAGGAGTAGCGCCTGATTTCTTTGCTTGGGATAAATGGAGACTTGGATGGTTGGCCGATGAGGATGTTGACTGTGTTCTTGAACGTGGGACAACAAAACATACGTTGACTCCTGTTGAAGTCGAGGGCGGTGTCAAGGCTGTTGTTGTTGCTAAGAGCGATACTTCTGCTCTGGTTGTCGAAGCTCGTGTTGCGAAGGGCGTTGATGGGAATATTTGCGCACCGGGAGTTCTTCTGTATACCGTTGATACAACGCTAGCCACGTCGGAGGGTTCAATCAAGGTCTTGGATGCCACGCCCGGATCGAACGGCTGCGGGGACAACAATGGAGCGGAACCATTGAACGACGGGACTTTGTCGATGGATGGGAAGAGGTCGTTCGAGGCCTCGGGATGGGGAGTCAAGGTCACGTTGATCGATGACAAAAATGAACAGTTCAATATCGAGGTTCAATACTCTTAGAGCCGTTTGGCTAGGGTTACATTGCAGATGAGAATTTGGGGAGAAATGCACATCGTTTATTGGCTGTACCATCTTGACCTGCAGAATAGAGGACATCCACTTTACCCACGAGTCGTGAACACCGACGGGATTTACGCTCATGACTGGTTATGATCATGACGAGGGTAGTATCGGCCAAGTCCCCCTCGGCCAATTCCAGGTCCATGGTTCCATCACTAGTGGTCCAGCTGCCAATTACGGTCCGATCACAAGAACCTTAACGGCCCGTTTGTGGTTCCCCATCGATATATCCGGGGTTTCAAGTCTCCCGATGTTTTGCCATCCAAGGTCCCCGCATGTTGTTTATTTGCGATTCCCCATGGGGAATACTCTTGCGTGCATCATTCGACTACGATTCAGCAGAGAGCGGACGGCAGTTGACCTCGGCAAGCGAGAATATTCGGAATTGTGGTCGAAATAGGGAATGGCATGGTTGTAGCGTGGTATCCCTGGTTGATAATATACGTGATGCGTCGAGAGGTTTTGATGGATTTTATGGGAATTGTTCCGCATGACGTTTCTGTTCTCCGCTCGATGGCACTCTAGCCGGAGCTTTGGTCAATAGGTTGACAAAGACCTTGATTTTCTAAGACTGCCGGAATAATAAATAATCTCGAATTCCACTTGCAAGATGGCTTTGAGGCTCGAGAAGTGTCACGCCAAGCCTTCTTTTCACCATGCCTTCTCTTTTGAAACTGGCCACTGCGGTCGCTCTTCTCACCGAGAGTGTCCTTGGACGACAAGCACCCTCGGTGCAAGTCAAGAACGGTACTCTTGAGGGCAAATATGTCGCTGGACTAGGTCAAGATCTTTTCCTCGGTGTTCCCTTTGCTCAACCTCCTGTCGGCCAACTTCGTCTTCAGAACCCTCAGCCCTTGAACGAGACTTTCAAGGTCAAGAAGGTCACCAAGTATGCTGATTCTTGTGTCGGTTATGGAGTAGGTCTCCGTTCACATGCTCGTGTGAAGTCTCTCTGACATCGCGTAGAACAGCGCTGATCAAGGTCCTGCGACCTTCAGCGAGGACTGCTTGACTCTGAACATCGTCAGGCCTGCTATGTCCAAGGGCAGCAAGAAAGAGAAACTCCCAGTCGGAGTCTTTATCCATGGTGGAGGCTGGACCATGGACTTTAGCGCCAACGGTGTTTACAACATGAGCTTCATGGTAGAGGAGTCTGTCAAGATGGGCAAACCCTTTATCGGAGTCTCCGTCGACTGTAAGCCGACTACCTTGTATCTATGAGACCTGTGACTAACGATCAACAGACAGACTTTCTTTCTGGGGATTTATGGCTAGCAAGGACATCCTCGACGCCGGAGTTGCTAACCTCGGCTTGAAGGACCAGCGCATTGCTCTGCACTGGGTCAAGGAAAACATCGCTGCCTTTGGCGGTGACCCTTCAAAGGTTACCATCTTCGGTGAGAGTGCTGGAGGTGGTAACGTCGGCTACCAAGCAATGGCGTACGGAGGCGTTGACGAGGGGCTATTCCGTGGTATCATCGCCGAATCCGGAGCTGACGGCACTGACATGAAAAACTACACCGGACCACAGCAGCGTTATGACACCATCGTCAAGGCGGTTGGCTGCGATAAAGAGTGCGACAAGCTTGCCTGTCTCCGCCAAGTCCCCTTCGAGAAGCTCAACGCCACAAGCACCAAGATACAGGGCAGCTTCTACCCCGTTGTTGACGATGACTTTGTCCCCGACTATCCCTCCAAGCTTCTCGCCAACGGAAACTTCACCAAGGTACCCCTCATGGCTGGGACCAATGCCGATGAGGGTAGCTTCTTCGGTCTGCCTGGCGTCGACTCTACTGAAGAGGCTGTTTCTAACCTTCGAACCGCTGGACTTGATGCTGACACCATTGACACGCTCTTGGCTCTGTATCCCAACATCGATGCTCTTGGAATTCCATCGGGGTACCGTTACAAGTCAAGCGATCCTGTCAAGAAGCAGTATAAGAGATGGGCTGCTCTGCAGGGTGACCAGATCTTCATGTCGTGGAGACGTGCTCGAACTGATGCTTGGTCTAAGCACAACGTGACTTCTTATGCGTACCTGTTTGAGTCCCCCAATACCAACATGCGTAAGTATATCCCTCACACACTTGAGATGATCTGGGCTTACTAACATGAACTGTAGCTGACTACATCGGAACTCCTCACTTCGTCGAGGTCGCTTACGTCTTCTACAACATGCTCGGCCAAGGCTACGGCAAGGGTCAAGGACCTCTTGTCAACGCATCAAAGGAGGTTCTCGACCTTGCTAAGCTTGTGAGCCATATGTGGATCAGCTTCATCACTGAGCTCAACCCCAACGAACACAGAAGTAAGTTTCTTACGTCCCCTACATGCACGATATCAAACTAAACTGTGTAGTTTCCGGTGTTCCCGAGTGGCCTGTTTTCAATAATGGTGGTGGCTATGGGGAGCACTTTAACTTCAACCCCAATGGATCGATGGCTCAGCCTGATACTCTCCGACTGGCCGGTACTACGTTCATGAACTCGGTATCTGCTGACCAGTATGGGAGATAAATCTGGGAGGAATTTTGTCTTACTTTCTTTAGTTATATATTTATCAATCATCTATGGATGAGCAAGGGTGCAAATCTCGACACAGTATCAAATATCAATATCGAATATATTCACAAGCGCTCCAACCGCAGTGACATCCTGCCGCGGCAAGATCTTATCGGCAAAGGCACGGTTCAGGGAGAGGTCGTTTTCATTTATTTAAAGTTCGAGGCTGCATTAATGGATGTTACATTGAAGACTATCGAAAGCATGCCCAAAAGTCAATCCATACGCCAACAACATACCCTGGGCTTTTAAGTACACCGACCAATGACCAATTGAGCTTGTACCAGGGGCTCACCACGAACTATTGCTACCTAGTCGCGGCGTGGCGCTGCTTAAGACGATGAGATGCGGGAGGATCACCCTAGCCTGGAGCATAAATCGTACGACTTTGCATGGGCAAATGCAGTAATTGTACGCGAATTGTGTAGTTTCTCGTGTTGGTCAGTGGACGTTTAGATAGTCAATTCGTATCGTGGCTTTAAGACTACATGCGGTCAAGAGAATTATTGTTGGTTAACGACGGACGACTTAGTACATATCTGTGCCAACAGGGTATTGATGCACGCTTTGACAAGATCCTTGCCATTACAGCAAATCAAAGAACCTTCACGAAATTGTTGGTCGAGACTGGACTAGGTACGTCGTTTTTGCTCAACACACGTTACATGTCGATTATACGTGCCGTGCCGGACCATGTGTTGGCATGCAGCTAATTATCTTCAACAGATCCGGTCCAACCCTAGACCCCTGCATCACCTTTTCTCTGCAGTCGCGGCCCACCGCTACATGAGGCTTGAAGAATGCTGGATGATCCGTGGAATGATTTCCGAGCTTGACTTGCGTATGTCATCCACCGAGGCGAGGCGGGACGGCGTTTAGTAGTGCATGATACACGTTGACATGAACGTGTAATCACCTGATATTCACGAGGGGTCCAAGACAGGAGTGAACGTACTAATGCAATTTGACATCCAAGAGGAATAGGCAACCAGTGCGGAGTGCTGACTGTGAACAAAAGTGTTGGGAGGTTGACAACATCAGTGCCGAGCCTGAAGAATGTGAGAACTGAGCGATGGGATTCGACTGAGGCCAACCAAGCTGGACAATTGATAATCAATGATCGACAATATCATCGACTGACAGCAAAGCTTGGCAGCGCGGGATCGTCCCATAGAATACAGGCATATGCGGCGCACCAATGATATCACCCAGCGGAGGCATACACTTTGGACGTTAACTATCATCACCGCGTCATGCATATGTATACTGCCACTTTACAAAAGGACCAACGCGTACAGTTAACTAGGCCCCCATTCTGGCTTCCTCTTCTCCAAGAACGCCTCGACACCCTCTCGCTTATCCCTCGTCCCAAACGCAAAGTAATACAAACTCCTCTCAAACTCATGATCGGCCCCCAAATCATCGGCTATGATGAACACATTAGTCAACGTGGCACACGAACTACATTATGACCACTCACATCTACATATAGCCTCCTTAGCCAAGCCCAGTGCCGTGGGGCTCAGGGCCGCAAGCGTCGATGCATGATCCTTCACAACATGCTCGAGGACTTTGCCGCTCTCATACAGCTGCGCGACAAGACCCACGGACCGGGCCTCCTCCGCTGATATGGGCTGGCCAAGGAGGATCATCTGCATGGCCTATATCACGCATGTCAGCACAAGGTAGCACGAGGTTTGGGGGAGGGAAATACCTTGTACTTTCCCACGGCGTTGGTCAGACGCTGTGTACCACCAGCGCCAGGAATAAGACCAATCTTCACTTCTGGAAGACCGAAGCGGCTTCCGTCCGCGGAAAAGATCAGGTCACACTGTGAGACGTCAGCAACCCACGGGTTCCGTCCACGGAAAGAAAAGGGAAAAAAAGGCTCAACCTACCATGAGGGCAAGCTCAAAGCCCCCTCCGAGCTGTCAATCCCCAGCAAAACCATCGTCAGTCTAGCCTCTACCAACACCTCGGGTAGGATCAAAAACTAAACTCACCGCCATTCCCTCAACAGCAGCTATCAAGGGCTTGCGCACGGCCTGCATCCCCGAGCACAGGTCCGCCAGATAGCGGCAGCCCCGCGCGTCTTCCGCATCGAGCCGCGAGATCTCCCCGATATCAGCTCCCGCTAAAGAATTATTGGCACGTCAGTTCCAGTTCAGCTTAGCCCTGCCACTAACTTAGAGCGCGATAAGTGCCGGGGGCTATACCCCTGTGGCGTGTGGATTCGCCCATGGGTACGGAGTATGGGTATGGGTATGGGTAGGACAGGGTACAGTACCGCAGAAGAAAGAAGAGCTGCCGGTGATGACAATGACTCGCACGCCATCGTCCCTGGACGCCGTGTTCAGCTGTTCCAGAAACACGGTAATGAGCTCCTGCGAGAGGGCGTTTCGTTTGGAGGGTCTGTTTAACGCGAGGACGCGTACGCCGTCTGCAGGCGTCGACGCAAGGACCAATTGCTGCTCATCCATGATCAGATCGATATCGATGATAGAATCGCAAGAGAGAGAGAAAAGGTGTAGCTGAAAGCACTGCACTTGGCAAGATTGACCGTCTTGTCGGGTTCGGGTTGCGTTGGATCAAATAGTTCGGGTACGTCAATAACGCGAGCTTAGCCGCGTCGATCACTCAATCGATAGTGGGGGCCCCCAAAAGTGTCTTTGATTCAACTGAGACATGGCTGGGATCAACCCAGCAGAGAGAGCTGCAGCCTGCGTATCCTGCACTGCAGAGGGTGAGACACTGCAGATTTTTGGTGTTGGCTGAGCTACTGAGGCATTTTGAAAGGGCGGTGGTTGGGGACTAATCCCACGTCGGGAAGTATTGCTGAAAATCTCGTAGTTTGCTGTCTCCCATGTCGATCTTGGTGTCTGTCATTCCGTTGGCTTGGTCCAAGTGTCGAGCCGTTCGCATGCTTAGCTCTTAGACCCGATGATCGTTTTGTTGAGTACGATTTGACTGATAGATTTCGGTGAGTCTTTTGGAAAAACCTGTTCAGCAAGCTCAAATACTTGTTTTTCTTTATATTTTATTCGATATAGGTGATGAGTAAGCTATCTGTCATTTAGGCTTATCTTGGATAACCTCGTTGCAAAAAGCGGCACAGCTTACAACCCAACTCCACCTCATATCATCTCGTCTCGGCTCATGTGAGATTTTGCAGATGCCGAACTCAGATCCTGCAGCTCCCACAGAACCCGCGTGCTAGAGATGTCTTGGCCAACCCTTGTATCCACAGCCACGGATCCATGCCATGGCCATGACCAGGGCAGATCCCTCTCTACATGCGGGCCTGCGGGCCTACGGTACGTACGTAGGTATTCTTTCTGCTGTATGTACCTACAGGGGTACGCACGCAGACCACATCACACGCCTCGCTGTTCTTTTCGGTCAAAGACCTCGATGAGTTCAGGTACATTACCAACCTACCCAACTGGGACCAACGGACCAGAGCAAAAACAGATTCTTGCCCCATCTGTCATGTGGTATACCTGTTGAGTTGGCCCTCTTTTCGACGCTATCTGGAACTACATGCCTTAGCTTGGCAGATGCTTTCTTGTTTACCAACGAATTTTACCGTATTAGGTCGACTCCGGAGTTTCAAGGCGGATCCTTCTTGTATCCTGATAGAGGAAAAAAGACGCATTCTGGGGGCGGTTGGGGGCGTACTCCTCCGAGGTGCAATTTGAAAGGGCAGCTGACTGGTTGACGATCCATCGCTTGCTGGTGTTGGGTCTATCCTGCCAAGCATGACGAGAAGGCTGGGTAGGATTGGGAAAAAGCGGGAGAAAGGGCTTTGGCTCTATTTAAGAACAGACCTTCTTTTTGTGTGTGGAGAGATGTTTCTTATGCAACTCCTTAATTTCAAATCTTTGATGCACAATCTCCCGCCATCCCCTACTCAAACTATTTGAGTTTATTTCTATTTGGAATTGTACGACGATCCTCATCTTATCTTGCACACGCCTCAGATCTAAGCATGGCATCATCTGTGCTTGACGTCTCCTCCCCACGGGGAGCTGCCGTGCCAATTTCGTTTACACGAGGTACATGCAACAGACCTAGCTTCTCAACTGTCACAGAGGCATTCTTCCACTATGCCACCACACAGCCTTCGGCAACTGCGGCACGAGATCTATCTGCCGAGCCAGCTGTTGAGATAAGCTATGGTGAGCTTGCTGAACGAAGCATCCGGTTGGCGCAACGGTTACGAAGCCTGGGCGTCATGCCGGGACATCGTGTGCCGCTTGTTGTCAAGCGTGGTGTTGGTATGTTAGTTGGTATCCTTTCTATCTTGTCTTGTGGAGCTCAGTATGTTCCTCTCGATGGAGGCGTAGTGACAGATGAGACCTTGCGGTTTGTGCTACAACAGACCGGAGGAAGGATAGCTTTGTCTTCGAAGGCTACGGCACATCGTATCTCGAACACGGATGTAACAGATGTTGTCATTATTGAGGATGAGGACATCAGTAAGCAAAGTGTCCAAGATTTTACTCCAGTGAGTAAGCCTGAGGATGGCTGCTATGTGATATATACATCAGGTATGTTGATCTATTTCACACTACTCTTCATTAGACTAATACGTATCAGGCACAACAGGTACACCAAAAGGAGTCGACATCACTCACAACAATGTGACAAACTTGTTATGTCAAGCACCAGGCAACCTAAGCATAGGTCCAGGAACATGTGTTGGTCAAGTGCTAAACGTCAGCTTTGATATGGGTAAGTAAACCAAGTAGTTCAAAGAACAAGAGCTGTGCTAACATACAATTTGAAGCTGCTTGGGAGACTATTGGTTGCCTATCAAATGGCGGGACCTTGGTCATGCGTGGCTCCGACTGGTCAAACGCCCTAAAACAAGTAAGTTTACGGTGTCAGAATGTTGGGCTAGCCACTGACTATCGTAGATTGATGTCCTCATCTGCACTCCAAGTATCCTCTCAAAGTATAACCCACAAGACTTCCCAAGATTGAAGACCGTTGCCACAGCCGGAGAGCCTAGTTCCCAGCAGTCAGTTTCCATCTATCACTCCCTTTATGATCTCAACTAACCTCTCTAGACTCGCTGACCTATGGGCATCTCATGTCTCATACTTCAACTGCTATGGCCCAACAGAAACCACCATCGTCAACACGATGCACCAGCACCAAACAGGCCAACCTCTCTCCATCGGTAGACCAACACCAGGAAATAATGTTTATATCCTAGACGAGTTTCTTGTTCCAGTACCTGTTGGAGAAGTTGGTAATGTTTGGGCTGGTGGTGCAGGCGTAGCGCGTGGTTATGTCGACTTGCCAGACAAGACAACTGAGAGGTTCAGACCTGATCCTTTCACCCAAGACGCGTAAGTTCTAAGACATAGATCTTTAAATAAGATACTAACCTTGAATTCAGATCAAGTATGTACAACACCGGTGATCTCTGCCAATGGAACCCCGACGGCACCCTCCACATCCTTGGCCGGGTAGACGATCAAGTTAAAGTCAAAGGTTTCCGCGTCGAACTCGACGGCGTAACAGCCTGCATAAAGTCCTGTCCCTCCGTCCAATCCGCCACCGCTCTCCTCATCAACAATGAGATCCACGCCTTCGTCACCCCCAGCCACTGCCCCATCGCCGTTGTTGAAGCCCATCTCAAGGCCCTTCAGCCCTACTACGCCATGCCAACACACTACCACCAACTGGACAGTCTTCCTATGACTGCAAACGGAAAGATCGACAAGCGAGCTCTGAGGATGAAAGAGATGGTGGAGGTTGGGAAACCTCAGCCTGCTGTTCTGCATACGCGTATGGATTCGAATGCCTCGAGTGCTACGCAGCTCAGTTCCTTCTCCGATGCGAGTGACACGACGCTTATCAATGAGCATCAGTATGATCTTGAGAAGGCTCTCCCTGAGAAGGATATGCCTAAGCATGCGAGAGGACTGCGGCACAGATTGCTCATTGTTTATCGTCGGCTGTTTTCCCTGGTTGGACTCTTCAACATCGGTGCTGCTATCGCTCTCCTTCTGACTGGTATCACCAGAGAATGGATGGGTATCATCACAGCCATCAACTTAGCCACAGCTGTCCTCGTTCGACAAGAATTCGTCATCAACGCCCTCTACACCATCACATGCAGCGTCCCCAAGACCTGGCCCCTTGCTATCAGGACCCGATGCGCAAAGATCTACCATCTCGGTGGAGTTCACTCCGGTGCAGCTGTCAGCGCCGGAGCGTGGCTTCTTGCAACAAACATCGCCGACATCGCTTGTTCGTTCGGAAGCTGTGCCAACTGGGGCAACTTATCTATCGCTTCTCAAGTCATCTCTTGGATCCTCTCTGCCATGTTCGTTGGTATGATCGGAATGGCTTGGCCTTCAGTCCGCAAGCGGTATCACGATCTCTTCGAGAGAACTCACCGGTTTGCTGGATGGACTATGCTCGCTCTCTTCTGGGTTCAAACTGTGCTCTCGGCCAACGAAAACACCCCTTCTGGTTCTACACTTGGAGAATCCTGCGTCAAGTCGCCTGCCTTCTGGTTATTGGCCGTAGCGACGGCCAGTGTTGCTTCATCCTGGTGCTTCCTCCGAAAGGTCCCAGTTGAAGCTGAGAAACTCTCAGACCACGCTATAAGGCTTCACTTTGATTACACTGTCCCTGTCAACGGTTCCTTCACCCGTCTCTCTCACAAGCCTCTCAAAGAGTGGCATTCCTTCGCCACCATCCCAGCTCCCGAAGCCATCAACGGTCGATCAAAGGGCTACTCCCTCGTCGTCTCTAACGCCGGCGACTGGACAAAGTCCACCATTCAAGACGGCCCCTCTCACATCTGGACACGCGGTGTTCCAACCTGCGGTGTCATGCGCATCGCAACGCTCTTCAACCGCGTCGTCCTCATCGCAACAGGCTCCGGCATCGGTCCTGTTCTTGGACATATCCAAAACCCAACATGTCCAACACAACTCATCTGGTCAACCAAGAACCCTGAAGAAACTTTTGGGGAGGAAATCTGTCAGACTATCAGCGAGCGCATTCCCAATGCGGTCATCCATGATACTAAGAAGCTCGGGAGACCTGACTTGGTGAAGATGGGCTACAACCTGGTAAAGGGCTTCAAAGCTGAGGCAGTTATCATCATTGCGAATGAGAAGATTACGAAAAAGGTGGTTTATGGTTTGGAAACGCGTGGTGTTCCAGCTTATGGTGCTATTTGGGATAGTTAGGTGCATGATTTGATTTTGGAGTTTTGAGTTTGGGTGTTTGTGTGTATGTCTCGATACCTTCGATTGGGATGAGTTCTATGCCGGAAACGATTTTGATACGATGAATGATTACATGTTAGTTATGATTTGAAACAATATTCGTCAAGATTTGCACGCTGGAATGTAGTTGGACTTGGCATCGGAGGCTGAGATTGAGTTTGGGGCTGGATTGACTTTGAGGTTGACCTGGGGCCCCCGTTACAGTCCGATTGAGTTCGATTTGATCGACGATGGCTGAAGCGAGCGAAAAATACACGGAGAGGGTGAAGATAACAGCCTGTTCCATCGCTGCAGATCATGTTGCTGGGGATCCCAGTCCGGATCATGTTTGACTCAGTGACGTAGATCAGTATGCTCGGCTATTTACAGAGCATCAGGAACTCTCATTTCTGACTAGACAACATATGTGTAATATTCTAAGGCAACATCCCGCTTCCAAGATATGACTGTACGCGCCGCGAGGCATTCAAATGGTCTGAAATGAACGAAACGAAATATCCCCCTACACCTGATTGAACGGGGATCCAAAGGCCAACCAATCAGCCTCGGGGTCGGGTACTCCGTTGTTTCTGGTTGGTTCCCGCATCGGCTGCAACTGTAGCTGTGACTGGCTACTTGAGCTTGCTGACACGCGAGGACAGTTGAAGAACTCAAAGACGTCGATGCTATCAAGCTCGCTGAGAGACGTAGCTTGTGTTGATGTTGGTTCAAGGCCAGAGTGTCGTGCTGTCGAGGTAAGGGTCACTAGGTCATATGCACTCCTGTGATCGTTAGTTGAGATGTTGCATGCAGTTGATCTTCCAACTCACCTTCGCATAGCTGAAAAGTTCATGTCGCCCTGTCGAGCCCTCTGAACAACACGATGCAGAATCTTGGAGTAGTTATTCGCAACCTCCCAATGATGTCCAACATCGCGCAACGTATCGATGAAAAAGTCAATCTGCGAATCCACAGGACATCCAACCGTCGCAGCATGTACAAGAAGTAATCTCGCAGCAACCCAAAGCGAAAAGGCAAACGAGGGGCCTAGGAGATTCAGACCATCTGCCTCAAGAACATCCTTGGTGATATCGCCCAAACTCTGCACAGCAGATAAACATCTCTGCATGGCGTAGTGTGACGGAACAAAGATGTGAGAACGAACTGTTGGATAGGCAGCCGAAGAGTGCAGTCTCACCGCAGCTGTGACATACGCGCTGTGCAGCATGAACCAATTCGCCACGCGACTCGCGGGATCAGAATGGCAAAGCGCCGAGATTTTGCTATATTCGCTCGGTAAGCTCTGCAACCAACCATCCAGCGTCCTGTCCAGATTGCGATAAGTATTGCGCCACTCAGCCATGTCGCCTGACGAAGTGACATCAACAGACGTTTTGAGAAACTCGTGGATTCTGCTGACAATGACTAGAATCTCACAGTGATATGCGAAACTGCCGAGGTTCTCGGGTTTGTTGACAAGATATGTCATTATTGGGGATTGTTTTTCGTTGTAGGGACTTAGAGAGCGCGTTTCAACTGGCACGTTCTTTGAGAAGAGGTCGTATGAGCAGGGGAGGAAGCGATTGATCTTTGTGTCGTTGAGGATGAAGTCAAAGGTTGGTGTTGCGATTGTTGCGTATCGATCTAGAACATAGATCATCCAGTACAATCGCCTTCGTCCCTCGTCTTCGATCCAAGATTCGGGTTTTCCAGCAGTGACCCTATGAGATGAAGCAGTGTGTGTAACCTCAGAAGCATCCGCGGATAGAAAGACGCTGCTTTCCTCGCTCAGACCAAGCTGCCTGACGTTTTGCGCCAGTAAAGAGAGTAGATTCCAGCCACGAGGGCCATTGGACGTTCCCAGCTCATCCAGAGTGATGATGACGAGAGCTCTCATCGCAGGTATGGTAGTATGCTCCATAGCGTACAGCTGGACTGTGTGCTTCGCGACCTTGTGATAATAAGAGCTCATCTCTGGCGATAACCTCGGATCCTTGAGGAAGCGCAGCGTAGTAGCCACAATCGCGTAGAGCAATATCCGATCAGCTTCCTCCATGGAAGTTGAGCCAAAAAAGGTGGCAAAGATGGTCTTGCGCTCAAGGATAGGACACCACGTATTGCAGTGCTTGAAGTAGAGATCTACGAGGCTGTAGATGATGTCGTGCGGCGGCAGATCAATCGTATACGACTGAACCGATGGATCTCGTCTTGCGCCAGTTGGATTTGGCGCGGTACTCGACTGACTTGGCGTTGGTGCACTGACGCCTTGCTGAGCCTGCATCGGCGACTGCGTAGTGTTCTGGTTGTTTATGGGCTGCCATGGACTTGTGATGCCTGGTGATCTCGCCTGCGAGAAAGAAGACTGTCTTGGAAGACTTGTGTTTGGCGTCGGTCTCCCATCCACTTGCGGCGGTCCATATCCGTTGTTTATTGACGGCGATACACCTGGGGAACCAACTGAAGAGTGATCTTGAACGATATGCTCCTCCACTCGCCTCCCCAACGCTTGAAGCAGCGCATCAATCCTGTTCACCTTTGCCTCGAGCTCAATGCTAAAGCCATTACGCCCAGCACCAGGTTTCTGCCTCTCAAGGTAGACGCAAGCTCTGTTATGTCTCGCGCACCACGAACACGCAGGTTCAGCGCGATCGCATTTCACCTTGCGCGCCTTGCACATCTCACAGCTATCACGCCAATCAGCTTCAATTTTGATAGCATTGCAGAGCGTACATACGATATCTTCTGATGCTTCTCCCTCCTGCGCTTCTTGTTAGGTCCGGCGCTGGTCATTCTGGACTCGTCGCCGCTGGACCCATCGTCGTTGCTGAGGGTCGAATTTGCCTCTTCCTCAGCGATTGAGGGCCCGCTCATTGACGTGGATGGCATGTCGATCTCTCTCTCTCTCTCTCCTCCGCAGTCTGGGGAAACAAACTACTGGGGAAATGGGATAAGCAGAAACCTTGCACGGTCTGTTATCGGTATTTTAGTGGAGGTGAGAACGTGGTTGTTGGGTATTATGAGATTGGATGCGACCGACGGAGTAAGGCCGAGCCGCGGGAAGGAAGAGAAAATCTGGAGGTGTGACAGAGTGGAGCACTCCCATGGCTTTAGTTGACTAATACTGGGTCTAGTGAAGTCAATGGCCAAGCAGAAGCACCTAATCCATCCAGTGATAGCGGAGAGGCACTGAACACCAAGCAAAATATCACTGCATCAATCAATTGCAACCATTCAATCCAAGTGCCAATGCAATGGAACTACAACACAACACTGTACATAAAACAGTCGCGGTCCAGTAGAAATGCATGTGGCCAACGTTGCAGGCGATATCCCTGTCTAGCCAAAAGCCAAGTACCTTACGTGCTGCTGTTGGTCGACAAGGAACAATATCCATGTCGTGGTTTCAACAAAGACCTTCTATCTATGGTTAACCTTGCATTGCCGTTACGCATGTGACATGTGCATCTTCGGGCCACAAACACCGGCATATGTGCAGTGCAGTATGAGGGAAATATCTTTTTTGCCGGATCACTCGGGGGTTGACGACAAACATCCCGATCCTTGACTCTAGCAGACTGCACCTCGTGAAGGATGCCCCCTCCCCGGAAATAACAATAAAAGTGCGGAGCCGCTCATGGTACGATCACCAAAGAGTCTAGTGGTTGTTCCAGAACAAGTCAAGCGAGTGGTAGGTAGACGCTACTGTACGTCGGGCTTATATTTGGTTACCTTGTACGTACAGGCTCAGTTGGTGCATATGGTGTTCCATCAGGCAGCAGTATTTCAGACCATCCATGTAAAACATACTAGTACAGAATCAGACCTAATCAAGCTAATGTAACTGCAGAGAGAGCTAGCTAACAAACAAAAAAGCAAATCAACTACTTGTTGGTCCATCCCTTGGACATCTCAACCGCTTTCGTCCAACGACTGAACCGCTTCGTCGCCTCTTCCTCGGCGATCTGCGGTTGAAAGATGGTGCGACCCTGGGTATTCACCTCCTTCAACTCATCAAAGCTCTTCCAGATGCCGATGGCGAAGCCGGCCGCGATGGCTGCACCTAGCGCAGTTGTCTCACGCATGCCGGGTCTGTTGACAGGGATCCCAATAAGGTCAGACTGGGTCTGAGAAAAATGTGTTAGCAACATCTAAGCCACTGCCAGAGTAATTCCTTTACGTACCTGCATGATGAGATCCGAGTTGCACATGCCACCGTCGACGGCCAGCTCCGTCAGCGCATGTCCGCTGTCCTTCTCCATCGAGTCGAGAATGGCCTTTGTCTGAAAACACGTCGCCTCCAGCGTCGCTCTCGCAACGTGCCCACGCTGTGTGTACGCCGTGATACCAAAGATCGTACCTCGCGCATCGTCAATCCAGTACGGCGCAAACAGGCCGCTAAAGGCCGTTACAAAGGTGCACCCACCATTATCTTCCACCGTCTCTGCGAGGGCGCTCAGCTTAGCCGACGACTCAATGAAGCCAAAGTTGTCGACCAAGAACTTGACGCTTGAGCCCGCGACGGCGATGCTGCCTTCAAGGGCGTACATGGTGTTGCCCTCGCCAAAGTCAAAGGCTACCGTTGTGAGAAGGCCGTGTGTTGAGATCACGGGCTTGGAACCAACGTTGTAGAGCAGAAAGCAGCCTGTGCCATATGTGTTCTTGGCAAGACCGGGGGTGAAGCCCTTCTGTCCAACAAGAGCTGCAGACTGGTCGCCCAGACATCCAGTGATCTTGACGCCCTTGAGCGAGGTCTTAGCAAGTGTACCGTATGCCTTGCTATCAGACGACCGCACGATTCTTGGCAGCGTAATCTTCTTATCATCGATTCTGAACCAGTCCAGAATATCCTCGTCATACTGCAGCGACTCGAGATTCATAAACATGGTCCTCGACGCATTTGACGGGTCAGAAACGTAGACATCTCGCTCAGTGGCGCCGTTGAGCTTATACGTAAGCCAAGTGTCTACCGTTCCAAAAGCAAGAACACCGCGCTCATAAGCATCTTTGACTTCGGGAATGTTTTCAAGAAGCCAGAGAAGTTTGCTGACGGAGGGATATGTTGAGAGGGGAATTCCACATCGCGAAATCAACTCGCTCGCGCCAAGACGACGCTTAAGACGACGGACAAGATCTTTCGATCGAGTGTCTGTCCAGACGATGGCGTTGTGCAGAGCATTGCCAGTGGTCTTGTCCCAGACAACAGTAGTCTCACGCTGGTTTGTGATACCAACAGCCTTGATCTGCTCACGAGAGTGACCTTGACCTTCAAAGGCTTCTACAGCACCATCAATGCACTGCTCAACCGAGCTGATGAGCTCTTCAGGGTCATGCTCATGCCATCTAAACCAAACATCAACAATCATTCACGAATCATGTAAAAGGCGAACTTACCCAGGATGAGGATAGTATTGCTTGAATTCCAGCTGATGCGTAGCTACAACATCGCCACTGGTGTCAAAGATCAAGAAGCGAGAACTTGTCGTACCCTGATCAATGGCACCAATAAAGGTAGGATTCGGTTTTCCGTTGAGCATAGGCATTGTGAGAGATGGGGATGCAGTGAAAATTGCGGGGAAAGGTGTCAGATCCGGGGAGAGCGAATGCAACAGTGACTAAGATGTAGCAAAAAGGAAGCGAACAGCAGCAAAATTGATTGGGGACTGCAGGATCAAAAGCGTATCATATTGGGGTGTTTAAGTATCTCCCATCTCGGGTTCACTGACGGCAACAAACACCGAGATTTCAGATGTGAAGTGCATCTCGGGGAAGCATTTCCCACCACCCTGGGATGAATCTGCGGGGTATTGAAATCCTTCACAGCATTGGCAATCGTCTCACGCACACCCCTTGTAATACCAACAAACCAACGTCACTTTCCAGATGTAGCTTCTAAGTAAGCTAAGCCTCGGCTTTGGTGATACCGAAATACAGAGCCCATGTCACAAGACAAAACCATCGGGGATCTAGCAAGCGAAGACAGCCAACAACGCCTACCGATGCATGTACATCTGATAAAGAGGGGTTCGTTCATGTTACGTTTCCCCGCAGTCTTGTTCCAGAAGCTCGACTGGGCGCATATACTGCGGGTCGGGGTCAACACACCTTGACCATACCTTAATTCCTAGCCAAGCCAACCTCGGTCAAGCGGATGTGCAAATCCTTTTCTCTTTTCGCACGACGATCCGGGGTTTGGTTCGGACTGTGGAGTACAATATGCAAACACAAGTCTCGACCGTGTCCCCCCTCTATTTTCCATCCCACCCGGCCTTCGGTGTAAGCAACCTGATCAGAGCAGATTCTTCGGTGATGATATCCACGTCTGAACATCCGTCTCTTTTCTTCTTCTCGCTCGGTGTGTGCCGCCGAGCGGCATTTCGCTGGTACTCTGCACCGCCGCCGTCCAAGCTTTCGTATCGCGGCCGCACCATGGTTCGATTCATCGGGTGTAGTCGCTGCGTCTCCCCGTGTCCGTGTTCCCTCTTTCCTAACGCAGTGGCGGATCGACATGCCTGCAAAGCCCACTCGTTGGTGATGTCTGATAACCTCGCGGGCTTCGGTATGCTCTGCATGCAGAGGGTGGTGTTTGCAAATACCGAGGCCGAGAGCAAGAAAGAGGATCCCATCTCTTGGGGATGAGATGAGGGGCAAAAAGATACCCAGGCTTCAGTTCGCTTGCTGACCATAAATTGTAACGTGATCCCCAGAGATGCTTGATGACGCCAATACTCTCAGTGTAACCTGTCTCTCTTGCATCCGCCAACCTTTCTCCTCTCTGTCTCAAAGATCATCTTCACAGGCTCACTCCAGGATGCCTATCCCTACCATGAACGACTCCATCTCTGAATCTTCTGTGCACAAATCTTCCATCCCCACTAAAGTCGAGATGAGCCAGAATGAAAAGTACAGCGAGGCTCCGAGTGAGCCGCCCACTATTCCTCCCCCGCCTGAGCAGTATGCCTGGAGTCGAGTGAGAGAGTACTGCCAAGATGCCTTTTCAGAATTCTTCGGTACTTTCATTCTTCTTCTCTTTGGCGACGGCGTCGTTGCTCAGGTTGTCCTCAGCCGAGGAACAAAGGGTGATTACCAGAGTATCTCGTGGGGATGGGGGTAAGTCATTATTGCCGCGGCCAATTGAGCTCATACTGACATGAATCAGCCTCGGTGTCATGCTTGGAGTATACGTTGGCGGTAAATCAGGTGGTCACTTGAACCCAGCCGTGACTCTCGCCAACTGTATATTCAGAGGTCATCCGTGGAGGAAGTTCCCTGTGTATGCCGTCGCCCAAGTCCTCGGAGCCATGTGTGCTGCTGCCGTTGTGTACGGCAACTACAAGTCTGCCTTTGATGCTTATGAAGGCGGACCAGGCATTCGAACAGTGATTGGCGAGAATGCAACCGCTGGTGTATTCTGCACGTATCCTGCTGAATTCATGACACGCACTGGCATGTTCTTCTCTGAATTCGTCGCCAGTACGATTCTGCAGTTTGTCATCTTCGCTATGGCTGATAGCGCTAACATCGGTGCTGGTCCTTTGATGCCACTTGGTCTGTTCTTCCTGATCTTTGGAATTGGTGCATGCTTCGGCTGGGAAACTGGTTATGCCATCAACCTGGCTCGTGATTTTGGACCTCGTTTGGTTTCGTACATGATCGGATATGGAAGTGAGGTTTGGTCTGCTGGTGGATACTACTTCTGGGTGAGTGTAATAACAATACCTCGGCTCTCAATATCAACTAACAGCGAATTCCAGATCCCCATGGTGGCGCCCTTCATGGGGTGTGCTTTCGGCGGCCTTCTGTATGATGTCTTTATCTATACAGGACCCAGTCCGATCAACACGCCGGGCATGGGTCTCCCACGTCTGTTGAGCCCTCGTCGCTCGACGTGGTCCAACACCTACAGTGCTTCCTCTCCCGTATAGTCGTGCTCGATCTTTGGAAATCCGAGTGCTTTCGGGGTGAGGGTGTAGGGAGCGAGACCGTAGACGATGGTTGAAATTCGCGTCGTGAGACGCAGAGACATGGCCTAAACAGTGGCGCTAAAACGGCCGATTCTTCATTCGAGAAGTGACGAGCTTAGCATGCGAGAATGGCGTTCGTGTTCATCTTTTTTGTTGTTGCGTGTTTGCGGCGGCGGTGTTGAGTGTTCGTTGATAGCGTAGATAATAAGCTCATGCTATGACTCAAAATTCTCAAAATATCGTGATCGGTGGATGAAAATGACATAATACAATCGTGTTAGTCTAAATTGGCAAGCTGTTAGCAGTCTGTGGTAGCAAAGTCAATTGTTATTCTTTGTTGAAGAAGGGGGTTCTGTGGTGGATCGGTATTGCATCGTTTCTGTTGGAAGCTCAGGTCACGTACTAGCGCATTGCTTCAATCGAAGACAATAAAAGATTGCATCGATCATGGAAGCGTAGTGTAGTTGGAGTGACCGTTGAATGAATGTTCGTGCCTTGATCAGAGGTTGTCGGTCTCTGCAATCCGCCTGCGGACGCCGTTTCGGTTGTGTCGCTGATGCTTTGAATGAGGCACTCACCAATGGTTGCCGCCGCTAACGGTCAGCCACCAACCTTAGACCTTGGGCACTCTCAACTCCTCGCTCCATCTGCATCAGCACAACAGCACTGTGATCCTCGAAATGAGCATAAAAATGCATCCTCAATTTCTAGCACTCATAAGTACAGAAGTTGCATACAAACAGGGCATATATGTTTGCCATAGTCTTGGAGCTGGACATGTTGTCAGTTGAATGTCTTTCAGCCCTCAAGCCACAACGACACAAACATCCACCAGTCAAATCACAGTATGACCGTCTTTCGTCTTCTGATTAGTGGAACAATTCGTCAGTCAAGCCGTACACAGAACAACACATACAGAGCAGACCGTCTATGCAGTTCAAGCAAATGGCATAGTTATTTCCCGCATCGTTTAGCCAGAAAACTCATGACCTCTTGAACCTTTTGACTCTCACCCCAAAGTCTAGAACCTCGGGCTTCCCCTCCCCGACAGTGGGGGCAGCACATGTAACTCTCCGCACATCGGCGCGGCTCATCATTATTCCAGCTCGCGTTCGGGCTTTAGCTTCGGGGTCTGCACACCGAGATGCATAAGACCAGGGGTAAGACTCTCATGTCGACGTCAGCTCCTCGGTGTTTTCGCCCCGACGTGCATTAATGGGCTTGAGGCTCAGGACCTCTCGGAATTCCTCTTTAAGCCATGCGACCCAGCCCGCGACGTCTATTGCACCGTTTCTGCATTCATTGCATCTCGCTTGCGGGTCAGATGAGAGATGCTTTCAGTACTTCGGGCGTTGTTGGAATCAAGCAGAGACAGATGATGCATTGCATAGCCTAATTCTGGGTCTGAACCCCCAATCTTTGCTTCTCATGTGCTCCCGTCGCCCTCGTAAAAAACTTGTTAAAGCCTAAACAATCCATGATATCAGAATCACTTTCGCAGACCCGTTTCAACTCCGCTAATTTATGGAAACTCTCTCTTCTCATTCTCCACGATCATCACGCCTCGTTTTACTTCTTATAAACCCCAAAGCCTAGCTCTCTGTCTTTATTCTACCTGATCTTTATTCCCCAGACCCAGACTCTCCAGCTTTTTCTCCAATCTCCCTCCCCAAGCTTTTTCACACCTAAAAAAAGCTTTCGGTGCAAACAGTCGCTCCCGGCGCAACAACACCCCCAAACACCACACACATACACACAAAATGCAGCAAAGACTACGGTCGCTCAAGCGCCCTCTGCTCCTCGCAGCAGCAGCCACAACAACAGTCACCCTCGGAGGAGCATACTACGCCTCCCGCAACAAGACACACATCGTCGACAAGCCCCTCGTCCCCCTCAAGCGCGATGACAAGAACCGCATCGTGCCCCCTACATTCAGCGCCACAAAGACCCGCGCATCACAACTCGCTGAACTTCGTCGCAGCGGCGAAGACACAGAATACGACCTCCTCATCATCGGAGGTGGCGCTACAGGAACCGGTATCGCTGTTGACGCCATCACCCGCGGCCTCAAAGTCGCTCTTGTAGAGCGCGATGACTTCTCCTCTGGCACAAGCTCAAAGAGCACAAAGCTTGTCCACGGAGGTGTGCGATACCTAGAAAAGGCTGTCTGGAACCTCGACTATGGTCAATTGCAGCTTGTCATGGAAGCTCTCCGTGAGCGCAAGACGTTCCTCAACATTGCGCCTCACTTGTCCAGCTCATTGCCAATTCTACTACCCCTCCAGAAATGGTGGGAGGCGCCCTACTTCTGGGCTGGCACCAAGGCCTACGACCTCCTCGCTGGGTCACAGGGTCTTGAGAGCTCATACTACATGAGCAAGAACAAGGCCTACGAGGCATTCCCTCTGTTGCGACGGGAGAACATGGTCGGTGCGTTGGTGTACTACGATGGTCAGCACAATGACTCTCGCATGAACGTCGCTCTCGCTCTGACTGCTTCTCACTACGGCGCTACTGTTCTCAACCACGTTGAAGTAACTGGTCTTGAGAAGGATGCCAACGGCAAGATCGTGGGCGCTCAAGTCCGCGATGTTCTCGCCTCCAAGGACGGTGATGCCGCTGCCGCTCAGCCCTTCAAGGTCCGCGCCAAGGGTGTCGTCAACGCAACCGGTCCCTTCACTGATGCCATCCACCAAATGGACGATCCCTCCCGCAAGCCCATCGTCGCTCCCGCTTCAGGTGTGCACATCATGCTTCCCAAGGACATCTGCCCCAACGGTCTTGGTCTCCTCGACGCTGCTACCTCAGACGGTCGCGTCATCTTCGTTCTTCCCTGGCAGGGCTACACTCTCGCTGGTACCACCGACAACCCATGCGAAGTTGAGGCTGCGCCTGTTGCGCAACAGCAGGATGTTGACTTTATCCTCAAGGAAGTCAGCAAGCTTCTAACACCCGAGTCTGTTCTTTCACGCAAGGATGTCCTCGCTGCTTGGTCTGGTAAGTCGCATCATCTCAACTGACCTGACCCGAACTCTTCTAACAATCGACAGGCATCCGACCTCTTGTCAAGAACCCCAACGCCAAGAACACCGAGTCCCTCGTCCGAAGCCATCTCATCACCACCTCTCCCTCCGGTCTCCTCACCTGCGCCGGTGGCAAGTGGACCACCTACCGTGAAATGGCCGAGGATACCGTCAACGAGGCCATCAAGCTCTTCGACCTCAAGCCCCAAGCCGTGGCTCTTCCCGACATCAGCGGCGCCGGCGCTTCCGGCTTCACCACCCGCGGCGTCTGCTGCACGCGCAACGTTCCTCTCATCGGCGCTCACGGATACTCCACATCTCTCGCCTCTCAATTGATGGAGGTCTACAACATCGACGCTGACATCGCTGACCATCTCGCTCACAACTACGGTGATCGTGCCTGGACTCTTCTCTCCATCTCCCCCTCTCTCAACACCCGCCTCGTCTCCTCTCTTCCCTTCATCGAGGCTGAGGTCTCTCACGGCATTCGCTCCGAAGCCGCCTGCACGATCCCCGACATCATCGCCCGTCGCACCCGTCTCTCATTCCTCGACTCTCACAAGGCTCTTGAGGCTCTTCCCCGCGTCCTCGACATCGCCTCGACAGAACTTCAATGGAGCGCTGCCCGCAAGGAGCAGGAGAAGGCTGATGCCATCAAGTTCCTCGCGTCTATGGGTCTTGAGCAGCAGACCGATGCGCCCGTGCAGGCCTCTCAGGAGGAGAAGATGCCTGCGCGCAGCATTGAGCACGCACCCCGACCTACCCGCGTCGGTGGTCTTGATGTCGACCTAAACGGTCTTGGCGGTACCGGCTCTTACAGCAAGTCGCGCGACGACTAGATGAGCATTTCATTTTTAGAGATAGCATGTAGCATATAGAGATTCCCGGCATTGGTTGTGTTATACTTATACTAAAAGCAGGGCGCATAGATGCAGGATTATTGGGCTGGGACTGGACAAGGCGTCACGGATTTCCTTGATACTTATATATTTTAATGAACTTTCATGATCATCTTCATCTCCTCCAAATAAATGCCTCAGCTGTTGTAGTCTATTCATCCAAATGCTGACCATATCTACATTCGAGCTAATTCCTCTACGTTTGTTGATCAATTGGAGATGATCTCCACAATCAAATCCTGTTTAGAGAATCCCCATCGGATCGTCGATGATTCCCTGCATCTCCACAAAATGAGGCTCCATTACATCAGGACCCATCTGGAGCCCCAGACTAAACATGCATCGTGACCTGGAGATGAATGACCTAGGAGTTCCGTAACTGCGGGCCTTGCTCGTAAAGTGCGCGATCCTACGAGTGACCCGAGACCCGACTTCGTGACGGGATCAAATGGCTGCAACTAGGAGAGGCGGTACGCCAAAATGGGACCGCTTGACCATCGTGGGCGTCCGAGCCGTGACATATAGGACATCAATGAAACTAATTGGAATCGCCCTGGTGGAAAGCTTGAACGAGCTCACAAGCATTTCAGACGTCGAGGTCCGTACTGCCCTGTATCTAATCGTCGTAGCCAGTTTGCAAAACGTTCGTGATGCATGGTTCACACGCTTCTGATGTATTATTGGAATAATCAACATGGAACTGTATATCCAAGGCCTGATCATTGTTTTGTTCATCCATCTCGACAGGTACTATTTCGAGTCGCCGGGCGGCTTTCGGGCGCAGGTATTGCTGGTAAAAAGGTTAGCCTATCGAAGGCCACGAGGGAATTTGTCTCAACTCACCACCAACATTGGGCTCAGCCCTAAAAAGTCCAGCAGATCACCAAGGAATGATAAACTTGATGTCGTGATGCAGGTTGTGATATCAACCGTCCCAGGCTGCATCTGCGATCACGAGCACTGACCAGATTTTCCCAGCCCGAGATGGTAAATAGATACCCAAGCCTGTTGGAGGGTCTTGCCGTCTATTAAGGACATACGACTTATGTGTCAACTTATCAGGGGGTTGCTATTCGCATTGTCGCCAAGGAAATGGTCGACCGAGCCGATGCATCCGTCATCAGTTGTTCTGGATAGCCCCAGAGTCACATCATAACGGCTAGCAGTAGCTCTCGGGTTCAATGAGAAGGCCAAGAATGGATCGTGTTGCTTTCTGGGTCGACGCCATAAGGGAATCTTCAAGATTGTTCAAGCTATCCTGTCACACAGGATGCTGACGCCTGGGCTCAATCCCCTGACAATCGCGAGGTAATATCAAGCAGCACAGCGTCTTTTATCTTGGCAACAGACTCATCGCTAACTTGTCCCTCCTGAATGAAAGACAGTTGATGATCCAATTGACTTATGTCCTCACGTAGCTCTGCCAGTTCGTTGCCAACGCTCTCCTCAAATTCTTGTGTATTCTTCTCGACCGTTGTCTCGAGGGCTCCGAAGCTATGGTGTATATCTTGCTGTGACTTGTCGAAAGCTTCGTATCGTTCTTGGAGCTTGGCTACGGTTTCCCTCAGTTCCTGATTCTCTTTCTCCAAGAATGCAATGCGCTTCCCGTCTGCGTCTTTCGATTGCTTGAGCATCTGGAGTTCAGCCCAAATCAAAGCGATTTCTTCAGCACGTTCGGTCACTGTATCTTGTCGTGGACGCTTTCTGTCAGGCTTGGGATCGATCGGAGGCGGCGGCGGCGGCGGTGGTTCGGTTTCTTCGTAGGACGGTGGCGCAAGCGTGTCATCTGCACCAAGCTGCACAATCTTTGCTCCAAGACCAGCATACATGCTAGCCAGTTGAAAGCGGCTGTTGCAGGTTGTCTTGAAAAGACCCTGGCCGACTGCATCGCTGATTGACTGGAGCTTTTGGGATGCATTGCGCGCCTCGATGTATATTGTGAAAACAGTTGCCCGAGAAAACTCGCGAATGGCATCGAGCACAACACCTGACCGTGCTCGACCTGCAGGACGTATTGGCTCGAGAGCAGGAGTCGGGACAAGGATGTCAAGACGGCGGTGCAGCTGGAAACGAAGGCCAAGAGCTGGGGACTTGAACTCTTGCTCAACCTCGTTAGAGACAGGTGAGTTTTTAAAGAGGTCAAGAGAGATGATGGAGGAAGCGCAGGCGCGGAGTGTAATATCGGATGTGTTGTCAAGGCCTTTGAGCTTGAGGGGAATGTGGATGTCGAAGAGAGAACCTTTCGAATCGAATCGAGTTGCCAACGTGATAGAGCTAACTTTTGGATCGGGCTTGGCCAGGATCCGTGTCGTGCCATCCGACTGCGAGATGTGTTATTGTGAATTCCATCGGGCTGAGTTAACGCCGAGCCTTACCTCGTTATCAGACTGCCACTCGATGACAGCACGGGTAGTGAAATGGACGTCAAGGCATGGTGAAGTCGACATTCCTGCAACCAGTCAGTTCTACAACTTGATGTAACTTGCCTTCGTAAGCTCCGCACAGCGCCGTGCCAAAACGCGCGCGGCCAGAAGAGGGTGAGCTTCGCTGCACAGGCAATCTCTGAATCTCCAGCGCGCTGCGAGACCAGAGACCCCTTCTACAGACCCCGGTTGTTCCAGCAAAGGAGGCGCGGAACGCACTCGTTTGAAGGGTACAAGTCGGAATTTTATAACGGTCTGTAGTGCGATTTACCGCCTCTTCTTGGACGCGACGAGTTGGCAGGGCGTAGTTGGAGAGGGTTGGATGATGGGAGAAGAAAACATTGCGACGCTGCTGGGCTGAACATGCGTGCGTGATGGAGCGAGCGTGAATGAACAGTGGATTGTGGATGCTGTCGGTGAATGGTACTGAAGTGGAGCTGTTCGCCGTGGAGAAATAGTTTGTCCGTTCAGCCGATGAACATGGTGGGTCTTGCGACAAATGCCCTGTAATTGCACCTGCTAGCACCTCCCTCAGGTCACTAACACTGCTCTTGCGATAACTACTCGCCAGGTCAGTAGCCCCCATTACAAGGCTGATTGGCTGTGGATTGATATACCACAGACACCTGTGAACCTTGTGATGCTTGAAGAAGTGCCCGGATCGAAGTCCTACTGTTGGCGAATACCGGATAAAAGCTATGCCCAAACCGTTCAAACTCGAGCGTACTTGTATTAACGTTTCTAACGTCTTCCGCAAATGTCATAGTAGAAGTAGACACATGAATTTTCTTTTCAGATCTCGTGTCAATTGTCAACGTTTGATATATTAATTCGATACATGATGGCGACATTTTGTAATCTTGAACTGTTGATAGACCACCTGCTTTCGAAGATGATTCGTGTTTTTCAAGGTCCTGTTTCAAGCATATCCTCTACCCCTACGGCACCAGCTACAATCACACGACCCAACCTCTTTGTGCCGTCTGCCAAGTGCAGAGAGACAACCCGTCTCACTACCAATAGCTCAGCAATAGACCCAGACATAAGCAGACTTCATGTTCTTAAAGCTTCTGCCTCTGCGCCGAGCATGTCTTAGCTCTCAATCGTTAAGTTTCTTGTGTTTTGGTCTGCCGCATATTTGTCGACTTCTGCAATGAATGACTATTCCTGCAGCCACGTGCGGGATGGAATCTGCCAACTTCAGTGAAAGGGTGAATGCTCGGACTTTGGTGAGATCATACAGTGCAGGTATCTCTTTCAAATGCATTCAAGTTCTGTCTCCCCAGGCACAATGTATCAAGATAATGGCCTAAAAATGACTCGCTCTAAGAGCCGCATGTGATGTGTTTGGAGGCTCTCTCCTGAATCTCTGGCGCCTCCCAGTGAGCTGTGTCCAGTGGAAGCTCCGGCGGCTGTCACTACCGAGGATAGAGGACTCGAGATCTTGAAGCTTTGGACTGAAGGTCTTCAGACCGATGGATAATCGGATTCTAAAGCAAATGTTATTTACGTGGTGAATGGCCTGAAAAGGTCGCTTTCTCAAGAAATCACGGCAGAATGAACACATGTTGACCACAGTTGAGATTGCCACTTTGATTGTCACCAATATATAGCCTTACCGGCAAGACGTACAAGGCTTCGACTTGAGATATAGATGAAGCCAGTTTTGTAAACTCTTCTTGTACCATGAAGAACTAGCTTCACCATGTGGATGTAGATCTGTCTTTTGCAGCGCATGGCGATAGGGGCGTCCTCGTCGCACGGCACATCATGAACCACTAAGTAATAGATCAAGAGAAAAATGCGACTAAGAACGGTGTATGTGCGGCGTGTATTAACTAGGTATCTTTGTGACCTCACAATGAACACCGTGGTGGCAGGAGAAAGCAAACACCACAATACAACCAGTGAAAGGTAGAGAATGGCAAGAGGTGATTCCAATCGGTAATAATCGCCGCTATGGACGTCAAAGTAAGGTCCATTAGCCCAAGGGGTCCACAAGAACATTGAGTTCTCCTCGTGGTAATCTAGCTTTCGTGTATATCAACGGTACAGCCCATGCCAGATACCACCTTTTGGCTGAAGTCTTCGTGGCGTCGTCGATTCGTCGGCTTAGCTTTGTGCTGTGGCAGTTCTCACAATGGAGTACGAGCCTGAGGAGGACATAAGACCTTGAAAGTTCTTACTATCTTCACAGGCTCGGTGCCGCCTAGTGAGTTAAATCTTTCTGGCATTGCCCAAATAACCAATTCGAAGTTCAATTGACGAGCAGCTGTCTGATCGCCGGTATGAAGTCCTTCTCCATCGTTGTCAATCTGCAATACGGCCGTGATGCGCGGCTGAAAAGCCTCCGTTTTATCCTCAGTATCTTCGATTCCAAAGCGAACATCGAGGAATTCGCCGTTGGTTCGGTTTTCGATCTCGACAGGCGGCATATGAAGGGCTTGGGTGTGAGGGAGCATGCAGCTATCATCTCTACCTAGAGCATCGGCCATACGTCAGCATTGATAGCGATTCATATGTTTTCTTGTGAACTCACCCTTGATATCGCTGGAACCAGAGACCTTGGAGTTATCGCCCAAAGTCACTGAGGTTGCGTTGCTATGAATCGTTGCCCGCGTCTGAGACCAGGAACTGTTCGATAGAGTTGTTCGAGCCAAGGCGCCCGATAATGATTCAGACCATATCGTAGAAGATTGTGTATCGCCGCTGAGTTGCTTTTCGATCTCGCTTGTTGGGCTGGAACCCCTGTCGCTTCCTCTGTCGATGATCGCGTCCGTCCAAGGATCTGGACCCTGATTTGGTACTTCTTCCTGTACAGCACAGAGGGTCACACGATAGAGCTTGATCGGCGTACTGGGTGCCAACAATAGTCTTATATCTAAGACAATTAGCTCCAGTGTCGCAGAATTGGACCGTATTGCTCACCTATCTCGTATGAGCCATGATTCGGCAACACATCGTCGTCCGCTGAGGCTATTGTGCGAGACACCTGGACCGTGCAGGATACGTCGAGATCCAGATCATCGTAAGTGACCTGCGATATCGATATAAGCGTCAGAGTTATTGTTTGACTCCAGCTGTCAGCGGTTTCAGAGTCTGTCGCCATGACATGGTTGTTAGAAAGGTTGAGGACATTGGATCCTCTAGGGTCTCGCTCGGGTACTTCACGGCTCCAGGAACTTACCCCACGACAACGCCCGCCAATAAGAGCTCTGAGTTCTGTCTGCTGATTTAAGCTCCCAGCCACAAGTCTCAACTGCAGATAATATATCTAAGGTTAGTAGCTAACAGCTTAGACATCAAGCTATAATGACTAACCAATTACTATAGTATAGAGCTGATAAGAGGAAAGCCTAGATGATGACTCTTTGGCCGGCCTTGAGGGCATATAAGATGCTCTAATCCCTCGGCCAACAAAGGGTTTTGCAATCCGAACATCACCATCTTGTAAGCATTGGCAATGAAAGATGTAAGAGATATGCCTATCGAGAGGTAGGAATCTTCTCTATTTGCAGTAAGTCTTGATGCCCGCAAGACTAGAGTATCCAACTACTGTTGATCAGAAATAGCGTGTGATGACGCCCGCTGCCAACGTCGTTGCCTCAACAAAAGCAGAAGGACCACGGGTCAACATGTCATTGGATCGGCATGCCAGGCTCAGGCGTCAGAAAATTACGCAGTGTTTCATGTTAAGGCGTCTGATGGGCCTGAGACGGGTATCAGCATAATGTGAGATGAGGTTTTTTTCGCGCCTGTGGCTGAAGAGAGACCAAAACCACTACAGAAGGCAGCGAGATAAGTGAGTATTACAGTTATGGAGCATATAAGAATGACAGGGAAAGGCTTTGAAGACTAATTCGTAGGTGTGACGCATCTAGACGATTCGGGTGACTGAATGAAATTGCACACCTGGGCAGGAGCAACAGGCTGCCTGTGGGGGCATCTGCATGCAGCCGTCAGTTGTCACTTGCCACAGAGATAATATTCTTAATAAATTTAGAAGATTTATAATAATTTATATTAATTTAATTAAGTTTATATAAATATATATATAATTTACTATAATTTATAATATTTATAAAAGATTTATAAATTTATACTATTTTATATAAATATTTTAGTTATTTTATTTAAAATTCTCTAAGTTTATAACATTCTTAGACTACCTATCCTAAGTCCAGGGTGCCTCAGGTACCGAAGTATCTCACTCCCACAGCCTCGCGAGCCTCGACGCGTTCTGCCTACCTACCTACCTACCTTACCTATAACGCTGCCCTTCTTTTTTATTTCCAAGGCCCTCCCCTACAACCATCCGCCCTGAGTTGGCTCACACAATGAGTTTTGACGCACCACCTGTCCCTGCGCCTCACAATGAGCACGCCAAACGTACCAACGAGCTCTTTGTCGTCTTCTACGAGGAAATCGGAAAATGGCCCTGGGAGGTTATCGATTTTGGTCCCCGAAAATGGGGTCAGAATCTTGTCCATGACTTCACGAGACTTCTAAGCGTTGACCTTCCTAAGACCAAGAATGTGTCACATGCGGAACTTATCGAATACTTGCACCACAACTCTGCGGACCACCCCTTGGTTCAGTATCAATACCAACTGAACATGATGCTTATCGCAAAAGCAACCAAGTGGTTAGCAGAGAAGCGCGAGCTCGTTGACGACCCCGACCCCGAACCCGATGCCGATTCTGATACCGATTCCAACGGCTCTATTCTCAATGAGCCCCAGAATGTCACTCGGAACCGAAAGCAGGCCCGGGCACTTCGAGCAGCTACTAGAACCGCGCGTAAGTTTGTCTTTTCAGAAGAAAGAACTACATTAGGCTAATAAGGCTAGCGGTTCGATCTGCTCGCAAACGACCTATCAACTACAGCGACCGTCACCATTTCCAACTCCATAATGTTGATGACACTGAAGACGATAGCGCTGGTGACGCCGATGAAGATGGACGAAACGAGGAAACCCACGAGGTTGAGCTCGAGTCAGCCGAGCCTCCAGCCAAGCGAAGGCTGATGGTTTTCTTCAACTTCTCACCCGAGAACACGCATGAGCTATCTAAACTCATGGGAGACGTCACCGCCACCACGGCAGGCGCCCGACACTCGATTCCTCAGCGAAATGCCGCAGGAGGCAACATTCTTCTCGATACACCTGTAAGTTCATATTATGAGCGGCACTGGCTAGTCTAACTGAATCGTACAGAACCAGTTGAATGAAGTCCAAATTGCATATGCCGACCATCTCAAACGCGAGATCGCCAAAGTGGGAGAGAACATCACCCGCACCGAAGCTAATATCAACAACTCGTCCCGGCGCCGTACAGGCTATCAGGAAACCGTCCGAAACAGCGCCGCGGCCCTCGAAAAAGCTACAAGGGAAGCCACCGAGGCTTCAAAAGAAGTCCAGAAAGCAAAAGCCCTCTGCGAAGCTGATGCTCAGGTCGTCGAGGAGTTGCGCCGCCTCAGCAGTGACAACCCGACAATACTCACAGAAGAAAGCTTTCAAAACATCAAAGAGAACACCCCTGCACAGAAAAAGAAGAGAGAAGCTGAAAATGCATTGCGCACCAAGGAAAGACGTCTGAATGACGTCAAAACTAAGATTCAGATCGCAGAGGCTAACATGGATCCTCTGAGCAGTAAGATCAGCGAATTGTCTGATCTACTGAAGGCAAAGAAGAATGTTCGTCGAAGCCTCGTTGCGATGCATCGGCTTGTGACAATGGGGGAGATGGAAGAGACTTTGGGGGAGAAAGGTCTTGAGGAGTGGTTGGGACAACAGCAAATGTAATCGTGCCGCGAGTGAGATTTGTATGAGACTTTGAGATTAGGCCTTGGTTGGAAGCACAAGATAGTGTATAAATTTTGGCCTTAATAGTCAGATCAATTGGACGGCATTTCAAACACCCTAAAGTCAGGATATTATCCTAAACATAAGACAATAAAAACCTAAGGTTTTATAATTTTATAAAAATTACATAAGAGTTAAATAAATTTGTTGAATTTACAAAATTTTATAAATCTTAGGTTCCTCATTTCCTCCTTACATTCTGTGGCATTTAAACCTGGAAAAATGGATTGGAGTTCTGATTGTTGGCGTTGCGATTGTGGTAAGTTGGATGCTACACCCTTGACAGACACCACCGACGAGCCGACACCAAAGCAACGACGTACTTTTGTATCTACACCTTCACAAGTTCACAGAACGGCTCAGACGCCTCGCAGACCTCAAGAGGTAAATTTTTACGAATTCATCTAATGTTATAATAAATAATCTAAGTTCTGCCCTTAGAGCCTAAAGTGCCTCAAAAGGCGCCATCACCTTCACTCCAGCTTCTCCTCTCAAGTTCAATCTCTTTTTCATAACCACCAAATGGACAGAAAACTTCTACCAAAGCCCTAGTCCAGCGCCCATCCCATCTAAACCCCTCAAACTGAGCCTTTGTACAGTCCCAGTACTCAGGGTAAAATCCACTGTTTTCCCAATCTACAATCCCCGAGACCGCCCAACCCCTTGTCCCATCTAGTCTTGTGACTTTGTCCACGAGGATGTTTCGCAGATTCAAGTCAGCGTGGGTGAACACAATTTGATGACCTCTCCGGGCGGGATCATCTGGGTGACGAAGATATTGACTGAAAGAAGCTTCGTCTTCGAAGGGACCAACAGGGTTGCCATCTCGAATTCTTGGATCACTACATGCTTGGCCCAGAGTATTACATATGTGGTTGGGGACGACCGGGGGAATGGCTCGGATTTGAGAAATGAAGCTTTGCATTTGGTAGACGAACTCCTGGCAGTCTCGGTCGGAGAGCATATCCATTGCTCTGGAGAGGGGATCACCGCGAAGGCCGGTCGTCAAGAGGTACGTGTTTCGTGAGTCTGCTACTAGATCCAGCACACGAGGGACTGGCACAGAAGTATACCTATGAACGAGATCGAGCGCGTTACGCTCATTGAAAGCCCCTTCGTTAGTGGCCTTCAAGTAAAGACCGAAAGGCAAACGGCTAACTGCCAAGGAACTGGTACCTCCATAAAGGTTGTGTCCGATCTTTCGCAATACTTTGTACGTTGATAGCCGAATGAATTGGGGGGTGATGAGCCAAGCTCGCCAGAAGATTGTGCGGAACATCTGGAATACAGCTGATAACAAGCCTGGTCTAGATGCTGAAGATTGTATCCCTGCCTGAGCTATCGCTGTTTCGTTTTCGGCGATTTGCTTCCTGACCTCAAGCCATCGAATGCTCGATGCCAAGCGAGCATGGGTCCCGATGAATCGTGCGTCTACCTTGCGTATTCCCGATCGCGAGTGGTCTCCGAGAAGAGGATATTGGCCATCGACATCGAGTACTGGTTCTACTGTTCCAATTAGACACCAGCCAATTCTGTACTGAGATGAATTAGTATCAGAGAGCCAGAAGAATGCTATCGCTTACCTCAATCATTGATGGCTGTAGCCGATGCAATTTCACCACCCCATTCCTGTAAGCCTCGGCGGCTGATCTTCGAACAAGCCAGTGGCCGTCGATGGGATCCACTCGCTTCAGTCGTTCCGTGTAAGCTAACCACCAATCGAGGTAATGGGGGCTGAAGAAGGCTCGAAGCATTTCATGGACTCTCGGCTGGTCAACGTGTCAATCATAGCCAAGCTTGGTAGGAGGATCATCTCCTGTACCTCGGCTTCAAGCCAGCGGGATGGCACGAGAACAACAGGCATCACTACCAGGGGATCATCAAGACCTGCTGGCTTCCCTGTGATGCAACATCGGTTTCCATCCCTTTTGAAGATTTGAGCTTTGGCCCTGCTGTCGGGGGAGGTGGTGTTGTCCCGTACTTGGTGACTAAAAGTAATCAAACCAGGGTGCTTCATTGGTGAACAGGTATCCTCACTAGACTCTATGATGAATGTCCAATCTGAAACAAGGGCACGAAGCTCAACCTCACGGTGTTGGCTCAGATGGCAGTATCTGAGGACATGAGTTGCGGCCAGAACAGGATCCAACGCATTTGTAATGAAAGAAGTGAGTAATTTCCCTGAAGGATGTGGTAGGTTTTCACTTTCAATGATCGAGAAAGCCTCATGGCATTTAGGGTCGGTGATAGAATTCATGAGGAATTGAGGGTTGCTCAACGTTGCACAGTTGGTAGGTGCGGGGGCACTCTTTATGAGCAGCGGATTGTCGCTGCGCGTAGGAAATCTGAGATTTGTGGCGGAGAGCTTATAATCACCGCATAGAACATAGATGTGTAGATACTGTAAAGCAGTAGGGTAATCAAGGAATGGGTGAGTAAAGAGTGATTGCGTAAGGCCAGAGTATATTGGTAATTGTTGGTTTGACTTGAGATGAGAGATGGATCGATGCCTAACGAGATCACGTGCAATTCCACGATTGCCTTCAGCAAACCAATTCACCTCAATCTGGGCATTTCTAACACACTGAAATACTTCTATTCAACCTGCTTCCACATCCTTTCCAAAGCTCCAACCCTAGCCACGGCCGCTGGACCCGTCGCAGCAGCCCCGACCTGCTGCATCGAATGATCCGCCATTGCCGCCTGCAACAACTGCTCATTCTGATACCCATGCCCAACCGTCGAGTTTCCAACCGTATGATCGTAATAAAAGTTCGTTGCGTTCAGGTTTCCTGCTGCGCTAAACGTCACAGCTGCAAGGCCAAGCGTTTGAGCCTGACCGAGAGCGTGTTTGGCAGCTGCTAGCATCCGATTCATCTCCGGGACTGTCCGGAGATAGATCTGGCGGCGTTGAAGGGCGAACGATAGGAAGGATGCTAGGTCTTGAGTCTTGCAGGCGTTTTTGTAGAGCTGTCTCATTCGAGGGGAGTAGAGATCACAGAGTCGGGGCTCATCGACCTGGTTTCCCTTCATAGTGAAGTGTTTCTCCAGCTTCGTGCCCTTCGCGACGACGACATAACATTCTTGACAGATGTGGGCATTATCCCATCCCCACCATCGACGATTCTTCGACAATTCGAGATTGATCTTGGGACACCCTGGGGCGGTACTGAGATCCACTGCCAATTCGCTGAGTGATCGCCAATCGTTGATGTAAGCTGCCTCGGCGAACTTCTGCAAGAAAAGCACTCCACGAGGAAACCCGGGCAGATTGAATGAGCAGAGCCGGGCCTCAGACGGTCCAACAGACTGTTTTACTTTGAAGAAGTGAGTCATGTTCATGGTAGCCACGGTACCCGCCATACACGTCGCGCAAACGTCGAACTCCGGAGGATCATTCGGAAGCGTATACCAGCGAATTCCTCTTGCGCCTTGAGGATTACAAGGGGGATGTTGTGAGAGGCTTTGCACAGTGTTCCAGAATCTGGGATAGTTGCCCTTATCAACCGCCCGAATCATTGGGATGAGCATGTTGGCCTGTCCCATGTCACACGATGCCTCCTGTGAGGGTCCAAGACGAACTGTGCGGAACGAATGACTTTCCGTAGACTCGTGAAAGTAATCCCAATAGCAAGCTTCGCAGACCGCGAAGTTGGATGGGCCGCGTGAAGACATAAACCAAGTCCTCTCTGGGCCTGCGACAAGTTGTGCTTTGGGACACGGCGGAAGCTGCAGCCTCTTGTAGTACCCCGTGGTGAAAGCCGTCCAGTTGTTGTTGGGTGAATAGAGCTTGAGCATACGGCGGATGTACCAAACGCTATGGTCACAACTTGCAGCGCCCTGAGGCTTATGTGTACTAAACCTGTTGCCGAACGAGGTATGTCTGAAGTAGTCTTCATAGCAAGGCTTGCAAATTGCCATCTCCGGCCGATCTGGTGGGTAGTACCACTCCTGCCCCTCGAGTGACTTATCCTCCGGACAACGACCCAGTGCAGGCCTTATAGCCATGAAGCTCATCATGTTATCGAGGCTCATTGACGAGAGAGCAGCTGGCCAAAGATAGTCTTTGACGCGTGGCGTTCCGAACAGACATTGTCGTTCCAACCTGTCATCGTGCCATACCGGTGTAAAAGTGTCTCGAAATGGTGAGTTGAGGATGCGGTCTGCGTAACAACGACTGCAGATGACAAAGTCTGGGTATGAACTGTGGATAAACCAGTAGGTCAGTAGTGTGAATGGCATGTCGATACACTCGGTTACCGGCTGAATTCCCAATGGCATCGGAGTGCTGGGACCTCTGTTGGAGGCATCTTCGCCGGGAGAAGTTACAACATGTTGAGACACTGGAGCACTTCCGCTCGGTGGCAGCCGTTGGGGAGGTTGTTGAGCTTGATAAGGGTATTGTTGTTGCTGATACTGCACCTGCTGCGGAGGCGAGGCTACAGGCGAACCTTGGAGTTCCACTTGGGGTTGCACTGGTGGGTAAGGGTAATTCTGATAGTGCTGCTGTTGCTGCTGCGGCTGTTGGTATTGCACCGGATATCCGAGGGCGTTGCGATACTGCTGAGCCTGTTGTTGCTGCTGCTGTGGTGGTGGGTACCCAGCTGGCTGTTGCTGTTGCTGTAAATCTCTCCCAGCCTGCCTCACTGCTTTCTCCGCGTCGGACAGAAATTTTGTTAGTCGGCCCATTTTGACACAGGTTCCAGCAATATTAGACGAGAAAATCCCACTGTGAGTCAAATATCTCAGATGGGCACTTATACTTAGACCATGCTGCCCCACTGATGTCGTTCCGTGCCGACATTGCCGGTCAGTATGCCTCGTTTTCCCAGTTAGGCTGAACTAACTTAATTGGACTGATAGCTAGGATAGATTGAAGCCTATTGGACTCGGAGCAATTACAAACCCGGCATAAAACATGCTGACTTCGTTTCTGTTGCGCCCTGCTGCTGCGTGACCCATCCCTGTCGAAGTTGACATGGCGCGCCCGTAAAGAGTAATCAGACTGCTCGACCCTCTTCGCAATCATCAAATTAAGCTTCAAATTGATTGTGGTCTAGTATATCTACCCGAGTTTCTATGTTACGTTTAAGTTTGTCTTTCTTGGGTCGCGTTCCCTCCAGCGCAGACATGGAGCTATCGCATTTGACAGCGATGCAGAAACAAGCTACCAAAAAGGCGAACGGCAGACCGACATGCATAACACTCTCATTCTGAGCCACAACACCACGCTTCGATCCTTGCTTAGACTAGCCCCCGGGAAAGCAAATCACTTAGAAGACGCCTAGGATGAAGCGTGGGGTAACACGACTCCATGCAACCCATTTCTCTCCAAATGTCTCTCTCAACATTTTCTCCTCATCCTTCACTCTCATCATAAGCCTTCGCAAGATTCCAAATACGAGAACCAAGCAAAAGATAAGGCCCCAGCCGCTAACTGTCGATCGGAAGCCACGAGGAATCCAGCAACCAAATGCGCCGTCCCATCGCAAGAACAGGGCGAGGTTGACGACCAAGACCACAATTTGTCCCGTGTATCCGGGATGTTGAATATACCGATAAATACCATCCGTCATTAAAGTATCAGGTGGTCCAAGTTGAAAAGTGAAGTTCTTTCCAAGTTGAGCAAAGGCCGTGAGTCGAAGAGGTCCGCCGATGAGAATGATCATCGAGAGACAAGCCAGTGTGTATGAATTCCAGCTGAACAGCCCCGAGTTCAAGTTCTCAGAATGAGGACATACGAGCCTGGAATCACCGTAGCCCATGGAAATGAGGGCGTGGAAAGCACCAACGCTGACAGCAAGAATTCGCCGAATTCGCGCTGCTGTTGGGCTGGCGTAGGTTCCGAGACTGTCTTGCTTCCAGCCGTCGCGTGGAACCTCGTTGGGCGGCTTGAAGCAGGACATGGTGATGAGGCTGGACAGTAGAACTGCCACTGCGAAAGAGGCGTCATGGAATTTTGCCATCGTCTGACGATTGCTGAAATGTGTATTTAGCTGAAGATGAAGTCCTATGAGATTACTTGCTCGTCAATGCTGAACGCCACTGTCTTTTAAATGGTCTCGGCATCGGCAGTCGGCGGTTACAACCCCCGACATTGGACTGAAGCACAACGTATGACGCATTGCCCTGCCGCTTAGTACCTATTTCTACGGTGCAGATACCTCCTAAATTTCATTACAGTGATCGGCAAACTTGCTGCCGATTGACCGTCTTGAAAGTCGTATCATTACTCTACTAATACGATTAATAATCCCGATAACCAAACACAATCATTCAGCTTCGGGCCTTTACATAATACTGACCTCGAAACTGATGGCTAGACAGTTCCTTCCATGGCCAATGAACAACACGTTAAGAGCCTCGGGGAAGGCGTCCGAGAACGAACTGACTGTAGCTCGAGGTCAATCGTTGTACTATGGAGCATTGGGTTTCCATCTGCCAAGCCTCACAATAATCAATGTAGATGTGGCTCATGCCTCTTTATCCCTTCAACCCGATACCATTCAAGCCATACTGATTGCCAAAAACGCGAAATGAAGTTATTCACCTACACTCCAGTAGCTTGCTGGCCGATTTACTAGCCATAGCACCAGAGGGCTCTAAACCAGCCGGATACCTCAGTCATCTTACCTCACCCTGTCCTCCCTGTCGCGATAACGGCGATTCAGTATCTCTGGCAATCGGATCAACTGCGAAGTCACACCTGAGAATGGAGTGATTGGATCCTGTTGCTCAGAATGAACACTCCATGGCGACCAACTTACACCAAATCTCGTCATGGCTGTTCCAGATGTAAAGGGAAGAGAGTCCGTAGAGCTCACCGAAGATCCTGTTGACAGTACTGACCTTTCTGCTAGGTGAAATGCGACCAGAGGAGGCCGGGGTATAAACGATGTGAGGACTCAGGCTCATCGTGCCCTGGCTACGCCTTACACCTGCGATGGTCTGCTAAGAACCAACTTCAACAGAAGTCTGTCAGCGCTGGCCAAAAGTCTCGGACGAGAAGAGGGAATCCGTCATGCTCAAGTTCAACGAGTCATATGAATGAGGGAGAAACCGTTGATGTTACAACGTCAACATTGGATCCCTTGCTCTTATTCCCTCACTTTGGAGATGCCAGCCCAATGCCATTCCCAGCACTGAATGCCTCCGACATCCTCGGCTTCGGGGGACCCTTCAGTTTTACAATGGCCTTTTCTAAATTTGGACCCCTCGGTAACTATCACTATGCCAGACGATGCGGCTCTTACAGATGGTTCACCGAGTTTGGATAAGACTGGGCAGTGGAAAGATCAGGGAACGGAGGTGGATCATTCCATTTGATATGAGCTGGCTGCGCGATGAAGGTCAATAATCTCAGACTGATCTGAACACAACAACTTTACTTGCAGAGACTCACAACACCGGAACTGCTGATCACCACTCATCACTGACAGTACCGCAACAACTGAGCAATCTTCCAACAGCTCTTTCTGACTTCTTTATACGAGAAGTCATACCACTATACTGCGCATGGGATAGTCAATCAAACCTGATGCGAGTAGTAGCAGAAACCTCATGGCAGTCCTCAAAGGTCCTTTATCACACGATGCAAAGCATGTCAGCCGCTTGTTTAACAAGTGTCTTTCCCGAATTATCCATCACAGCAATTCAAGAACGCTTGATAGCACTTCAATGCTTAGACGAGGACGAACCAAACACTGCAGAGTATGTTGAAGCAAGACTACTGGCAACGGTTCTCCTCTGCCACACTGCGAGTTGGCACGATCCCGGCAATTTGGCCAGAGAGAGATATCATTTGACTCAACGTCGAGTGCTGGAGTGGAGCTCGATTGCCGGTACGCAGTCTAAGCCTATGGTCAAATTCTTTCAGACTGCGGTCGACTACTGGGGGATGCTTCTGTCGTTCTTTACAGATGTATCAGGCAGCCCTGATTCTGATACTCTGATCGGGCTTTTAGAACCAAGCAACCAATATGTATTGCACCCGTTTGTCGGAATGGCAGGAGAAACAGTCAAGACACTCACTGACGTTGGAAACATTGTGTCTCAATACCATTCCCGGGCGTCTTCAATCAGATTTATCACAGAGGACGACATGAACTTCTTCAAGAGCAAAATCCGCGAGGCTCGATGTCTCGAAAAAGACTGCTCGCATACACGCCTGCCGACACATCTAAGATCCAGGATACGGGTGATCCAAGAACAACGCTAGCTCACCTGGCCAAGATTGACGAAGCTTACCGATGTGTTGGTCTGCTACAGATCTATCGCGTATTTTCCGATCTTCTCGCTGAACGATACAACCCCTGGGATGCAAATCACATTTACTCAGTCAAACCGCCGTCCAAAGTTCCAAGTAAAGTTGAGAAGGATTACTGGTTGACGAGTCTAGCGCTGTACACCCTTGAACTTATTCGGGATATTCCGTTTGAATCGAGAAGCTGGTCCATTCAACCGTTGATTCTCGTTGCTATCTCGAGCGAACTTCGTCGCATGCCACAGGATGTCACATCGCTAGGCGAGGCGGATGAAGAGTCGCGATATATGGGACAGAGTATTATTGAACTTGCTCAGGCGCGGAACTTTGTGAAGAGTCGATTATCAGCATATGCTGATGTCCTACCTTTGAGAAAGGTGGGCAATATACTTGAGTTGGTAACGAGCATTTGGAGTGCTCTGGACGAAGGGTAGTCTGATGTTTACTAGTTGGATATCTGCACTCGGAAGCAACTCAGCACTCTCATTGGGTAGATGCTTAGAATTCATCATGATCAGTATTTTGTATTTTGTTTTCTACCAATCACCAGTCTTTGCTATCGACACCCACTTGGCTACAGACTTCTCCACCATGATATCTCGCTCGAGTCTCTGGTCCGCAAGAAGAAATGCTTTGGGTAACCATTCGGGGATCCCCTTACCAGTAATCATACTGGCAATTGCTTCACCCGTCATCCAAGCCTTGTCCATCCCGTAGCCACTGTACCCCCCAGCAATCCATTCGCCATCGCCGTCTCTCCCAGAGACACTCTTCGGTATTTTGCTTACCAATGGAAGTCCATCTGATGTTTGCCCCTGCAGTCCAGTCCAGACTCCTTTCAGCTCCGGTCGCTCATCCTCCGGCCATCCCTTTACAAAGTACTGGGGCAAGAGCTTCAGAAGAGCCTCGACCGAGTGGCCTGACACTGCAGTGTCGTCCGATGTAATCACGTCAAAGACATTGGAGTAGTCAGTGCCAACTCATATATCTCCAGTGGTGGCGTGCTGTTGGAGATAGTACAGGCCCCCATCAAACCGCTCTGACACGGGATCAAGAGTGGACTTGGTCAGATAGCTCCATGATCGACTGTTGCCCAACTTTTCCAGATATGAACCGGCTTTTTGTACGGACATGGTTCCTCTATATGGGTAGAGCTTGCCTATCAATGGAAGCAATAGGTGGGCAGCGTTCGCGTTGGTACAGTGAATCGCCTGCTTGGTTCGAATAACACCCCGTGGGGTCTCAACAATGTATGGGTAGTCAGACACCGAGGGGTCATCAGCTGCCGTTCCAGGCTGGTATCGTATCGCTGTGGCGGGAGTATTTGTCTCAATCGAAAGGCGGTCGTGGTATTGGACGAGAAGACATTCGAATATTCCTGTTATAAGGCGGTATGGCCAGACGGCGCCAGCAGGATGGTCGATCACGCCATGGCCACTCTTGACGTTAAACTTCTCAGCAAGAAAGGTCAGTATTCGAAATAGAACGCAGAGAGAGAGCCCTCAAAGTCAAAGAGTCATACTCTTGCTAAATCGTCTTGCTCAGTAACACGATGGATGGTTTGGTGACTAGAAATTGCCTCCCGAAAGGAGTTCAGAGACTCCTTCGAAGATTTCCAAGTCTCCTCATCCCCAGCAACCATGACTTTATGCACATGTCGAATCTCGCTGGACTCCCGGAGCTCTGGATCCAGTTCGTCGAGCATGCTCATGATCCGCTCAATGTTCATGAAGCTGAAGCGACACATTTCTTTGGCTATCTCTTCACCGTGTCTCTTGCACATAATGTTGTAGAGATGTCCTACTGGAGAGAAAAGTTGGCCTCCATTGCGACCTGTTGCCCCGCTGGCAAGGGTACGGGCCTCAAGCACCACTATGCGACTTGTAGAGTTCAGACTGTCATCTTCGAGGAGAGCTTTGGTAACGCTGCATCCAGTTATCCCAGAGCCAACGATAACAATATCGGCGTATTCTGGATAGGTTGGAGACTGAATGCTTGATACAGTAGGGTCGGCAGGTTCTTGCCAGAGTGAGATGGAGGGATTGGGTCTCGGCAACAATGGGTCTGATAGAAGGGCAGCGCGAAGCTTTGAAGGGCTTCATTACAAGTTATCTTGGTCTTGCGTGGTTCTTCTTTATGTTCATTTTCTGGAAGGTCTTCAAGCGAATCCAGTTTGTGATTCCTGCTACTGTGGATATCTTTGCCGATGGCAAGAAGCAGGCTGTGGATGAGGAGTGTCGCTTCTGGGAGGAGGGATTTGGTGATGAAGCTGAGAGGGATGCGCTGGCCAAGAAACATGTTGCCGTCAGAACTTGGTCTCGGTTCTGGGGCGGCTAATGGCCTTCGTGTATGTGATCACAGGTAAATGAACATGTGCAGAGCTTGACTGCTTTTTATTACTATGAGGTGCTTGGTTGTAATTGTCTATCCTTTCTCTCATATCCCTTCAGCTAGATCTGGTTTGTGGGTCATCTTAAACACGTTACAATCCATGGAATTATTTAGCTTTCGAATTGTACATTCTTCGATCAGAAATCATGCCCTATTGAGAGAGGTGGTAATTCTCTACTATTAAAGTTCGAAGATATTACTGTTGGAGCGACCAGCCACCCAAGATAACAGAATATGCTCATGAGGAAATTGGCTACATCGTAACTTTAAATTAACAAATTGATCATTCGATAAGGCATATAATCTATACGCGAAGACAAAAGATGGAAGATCTCCCGTTTCCTGAAGCCTTAATGGTGGCCTTGGTCAATCCCCGTGAGACGTTGATAGAGTTCACACAAACTAAAGTTCACAACGAGGACCGTTGGGGCTGAGTCACTTTTGACCTCTCAACGTTACCACAGAGGCCGTATCTCACCACACAGGACTTGATCGAGATATAATGCGTTTCCAATATTCACGTGAACTGACCGCCTGCTCGCGTATGCACGGATCCCTTCCTCTCCCAACTCATGACCGATACGAGACTGCTTGACACCTCTAAATTGTATACGGAAGTCCGAGTCATAGCTACTATTGATCCACACCACTGTAAATGTCAGTCATGGGCTCTAAGCTGAATGGGGGTGTGACTTACTCCCTGCCTCGATCTTGTTCGCGATAATATGTGCCCGATCGATATCTTTCGTGGAGATAGCTGCACCCAGTCCATAGATCGTATCGTTAGCCCGACTCACTGCGTCATCTTCTGTTTTAAACGGGCTGCTAAGGCTGCACAAGCCTTTCTTCTATAGCCATTAACGATGTTAATCACACCAGGCGAAAACCCTGCTTTCTTAATGATCTCTGCAAAGAACAAGATAAACAGAGGCGTCTGCTCAGCTGGTTTGAGCACCACACAATTACCGGCGGAAAGGGCAGGGGCTATTTTCCAACCAGCCATTCCTGAGGGATAATTCTGAGGAATGGTCTGGCCTGAAACACCAATCGGCCCAACAGTGGTATAAGCAAACTTCCACTCCGTCGTACTTATCACGGAGATCATCAGTAAAGTATTCCCTAGATTTATTTGGTCCAGCTTTGAGATTTACCCTGCCCATACTGCTTATCTGCAAATCCAGCGTAATATCGAAGCACGCCTGTCAGCTCACCAACATCTCCTTGTGCAGACGAAAACCTCTTGCCGTTGTTCCACGTATCAATGGTGGTGAGTTCGTTTGTGGCAGTATTAAATAGGTCGGCGAGCTTACGCATCATTTCGCCTCTCTCGGTTCCAGATAAATGCGACCAACGGCCTTTGAGCGCTGCCCGTGCAGCTTTGACAGCATCGTCGATATCTTATTCGCCGCCAGCGTGGACTTTGACGATCTCATTTTCGTCACTAGAGTCTATCAGTATATTGGCTTCTGCTACTAGTGAACGAAAAAACTTGCATCGGACTCATAACCGATATGAATTCCGCTGCTCTTGATCGGCGCCATTCATTGTTGATGAAGAGGCCCAAAGGCTGGTTGTAAATTACTCCATTCGGAGCGGTTGGTTGCTGATAAAGCTCGGTGCTCATAATGTCTTCAGCCTTTGAGATCTGAATACTGGATTATCGATAGTATCACTTAGCCAGCTTATATCACGTTATGCTCCGGTGTCTAAGTCATTCACCATGCCCAGCTCCGCACTCTCAACATGTTGCTTTCTACATCAGGCAAGTTTCAAGCAATGGACCCCCGGATGTCTACCCTAGTATAAAACAGGCAACTTTGAGACAGCTACCAGAAGTAGTAAAGATCGAGTCTTGATGTGTGATAGGCGTCGACCCACCCTTATCACTCAAATGATAACGGCAATGCGTGGGGTAGCATTCCGGACTCGGAGTCATGTCCGACCGCATACAAACTGTCCCAATAGTAATCGCACAGGAACAACCATTGTTGTGTTATCTTACACTGCCTTGGCTTTCTCTTCATATTCCGAAATCTTTTATCTCTTCGGCATAATGTGCTCAGCTTCGTTCCCCCACCAGAAGGGATGTCTTCCTTCTGGAGGACCAAACCAGGCGATCTGGATAACCATAAGTCAACTGAGGAGCTCCCAACGTCTGCAGACATTGTCATCGTCGGTGCCGGATACTCTGCAGCAGCAATTCTTACCCATATCCTGGCAACAACTTCATCTGAGAATAGGCCCTCAATTCTTGTTCTCGAAGCCCGGCAGCTGTGTTCGGGTGCGACGGGACGAAATGGTGAGCCACAAAACCCGTGAGACTCTTGCGTTACACTGACAATTAAAGGTGGTCACCTCAAGCCAGACTCATATAACGCGATTTCTGCGTACGCGTCTGAGTATGGGATAGAAGCCGCCGCAGAAGTTGCATCTTTCGAAGCTGCAAATGTTAAAGCTGTTACTGATTATATCCAACAAAATAAAGTTGATTGTGACTTTGTGCTTACGAGGGCGGTCGATGTGCAACTCTCCACTGGCCATCAGCGTCGCATCAAGGAAGGTTATGACAAGCTTATTGCTGCTGGACTCGAAACGACCAAGGATACGCTCAGCGTCGAGGAGAAGGATGCAGAAATGGTCAGTACATTATATCTTTTTCTTCCCGATACTGACGCCATGTCTTCAGCTGTCTGGTGTTAAGGGCGCGAAGGGGTGTTTTACATACACAGCAGGACACCTTTGGCCCTACAAACTCATTCATCATATGTTTTCTGAAGCAATCAGCCAAGGAATCAACTTGCAAACCGACACACCAGTTCTTTCTGTTTCCGAGACGCAAGATGATACTGGTCAATATACCTTACGTACCAGCAGGGGCGAAGTCAGAGCGCGAAAGGTCGTTTTCGCAACAAATGCCTACACAGGTTCTCTGATTCCCGAATACAAAAACAGGATCATTCCATATCGCGCTGTATGCAGTCGGATCAAGACCCCAGGCCCACATCCTCTGCTCAGTAATACCTACGCGCTTCGATTCTCAGACTGGAACTTTGACTACTTGATCCCTCGGCTAGATGGAAGTATCATAGTTGGCGGAGCTCGAGATGCGTATATCAGATCAGTTGACTCATGGTATGGCAACGTTGATGATACTCAAGTCATTGCTGAGGCGCGATCCTACTTCGATGGCTATATGCAGAGGCACTTCCATGGATGGGAGGATAGCGGGGCATGTGTTGACGACATCTGGACTGGAAGTATGTCCTATAACCGCATCCTCTTAATTCTGACTGCAGCTGACATCAAACTAGTCATGGGTTACTCTTCCGACCGGCTTCCTCGTGTGGGACCTATACCTGGTCGATCAGGAATGTTCATCATGGGAGGCTTCACTGGCCATGGTATGCCGCAAATCTACCTGTGTGGACAAGCCATGGCAAAGTTTCTCCTTGAAGATGCTTCCTGCAAGGAGGCTGGTTTACCCCGATTATTTGAAGAAACACAGGCTCGCTTAGAAGACCCCAGGGACAGAGTGCTGGAGTTGTATGCTTCGGTTCTCAATCCTTCGAAGTTGTAATGGCTTCGACCGAAAGCTGGGGATCGGACTAAATTTCATCGCTAAATTTCCAAGTTTTTCTTGTGCTGATTGATTTGGCTATTACCAAGAATGTAGCGAATCATATTTGTTCGGTAGTGATGACTATTGTTGTTGCCCTCTCGATGTGGGAATAGATCGATCGCGACTTCACCAGAAGAATAGTACATACAACAAGCTTCTGTCCGTTCTCAGCTCTGAGGATGTTAGGATACACATGAAAGCTTCACTGAAACTTTCTTATCGAGCAGATATGTTAAAGGTGGACTGATAGCAAAGAGATCAACATATTGGAATTGGCCTATAGCGAGTCAAACAGGCTTGCGTGACTGCCAAGAATATGTGAAGCTGACGATCAACAGTCTCTGAACTGCTTGACTCAACTCTCAGTCTGTTAAAGATTCAGGTAAAAGATAACCGAAGAACAAGTGACGTGTAGGGTATCACCAAATCCACTCGAACAGGGAACGCACTGACGATCCACGTGGGTGATGGATCTCAAAAATTGATCTGTCCCACCAGCGCTGTTACCCCGATCCACTAATGACTAACATAGCGCCGACGATCTCCCCCTACTGACTCTGAGGCTCTGCAATTTATGCTACTATAGGCAGGGCTACGCATTGAATCGAGTCATGTATTGGGATCTACCAGCAGATGATCAACTCGACGGTGAGGTCTACTGCGAGATATATCGTCTCTGGGCGTTGAGTGCCGGCGTTATATCCGATTTCTTGGAGTGTTAAGAGAGGAGGAATTGTTCCGAGACCTCGGTTGGACAGGCGCAAAATGGAGTTCGTCTCAGAATGTCTCCATTTCGGAGGACCATTTCATCCCAACAATCTTGTTATTTCCGTAACCCCTTTCAATTCAATGGAGATCATGCACATTCGGCCCGGAGCTCGGAGCAGACCTAACGGCGGAATTTATGCGGTAGAATGTGTCAAGAAGATGTCTTAGTCTCAACACTAAACAAGTCTCACGAAATGTCGGCAAACTTTGACAACGAATGAGCTTGTACGATATTAACTTCATCTAACGTTTCAGCGAAGAACAGCGGTTCATTCTGCTACCAAAAGAACCCAAGTGGCGTTGACGAAAGTGGAAGCCCAGCAACTTGGCGCAGCGGAACTTGATCTCAAAGGATTCCCAAATGCCGAAATTTGATACGCTGCCATCTCCTGTGGCGCTGATTCTGGTGGCGTTCCCCCTGAGTCAAGTGCCATTTTAGTGGGTAGCGCAAGAGTCTGTGATGACATTTGTTGAGGCGCGAGAGGGGAAAACCGAGGCTTGGTGACATAAAGGGAAACGCAGCCCGGAGCCATTGGTAACTCTCCCGTATTGGAGCTCGGTTGCAGAATTACGCGAGATGCTGTGACGCGACCCGACACGGGCACAATTCTTTGGGAAACTCTCTACGACCCGTGGAATCTCTTTACGAAGCTCGATAAAGGAGACGATATGGCCGCGGCTGAGCCTGTGCCTTTGTTACGCGACGTTTGTTCTGGGCACGATTCCTCAGAGAAGAACTGTTCAGTCATATGCACCAGCTCAGAGGATTTATTCACCTCTTGGAAGACCTTATGGCAGTGTCTGTCTGTCACATCTTTAGCTCTCGCAAATTCCACGTTTTCTACACTTGATCAACACCATGGCGGGGCAGGAAACGGGACCTCAAGGGAGCAGATCTCGAGCGCCTTGATGTCTTTCGGCATTGTCAATGCGACCGATTTTGACGGGAAAGCGGTTCTGAATCTGACTTATCAGTGTGCTGCTGCAAGTTGCCGCGACACTAGCATGGGAGAGTGCTCTATCGGCCAGCTTGACCCTGGGTATTTTCAACGTGAAACTATCCAGTGGATCAAAGTGTACGAGGCTCTTGCGCCGCTGTGCGATGGACTGGAAAGCGATATAAACACCGATATTGCTGGACCTGGAGTAAGTCCTTAACTTCGGCGATGGTAACCCATGCTTATCAGTCTGCAGGTGCTAATAACATATATCACTCAGACAGCCATGGTGGTATTTGCATGGTTGTTCCTCCTACTTCTAAAAGTGAACAAGTTCATCAACACTTCAACATCAATCTTCACTCATCTCTTTCGAAAACGAAACCCTGGACCCAATCTCTTAACCCATCGTGTATCAGGTCTTGAACGCCTCGAGCGCACGAATCTTGCGCAAGCAACGAGCACCTTTCTCGCAGAGCTTCACGAAGCACAGTGCTTCTTCGTCGTTGCTATCGAGATAGCCCTGATAAACGCGAGTTCACGATCAGCTATCTTCACTGGCGCTGAGAACTGGCATAGCCTTCTATGGAATCGTGACAGCGTCCAGTTCCTAGCAGGTATGGGGGCTTGGCCCATTATTCTTGGACAGATCTCCCTCCGAAGAGCTGAGCTCGACTCGATGTACTACCTTCTCCTCTCGACACTTGCGTTGGTACTTGCGGGTGTTGCAGCAGATACAGCTGCAAATCCAGACCCAGATCGGATTTACAAAATGTTTCAAGGGCAGAATACCCTTGAAGAATGCGGCGGTCATCCTTCCCTTCGAACCTTTTGTGTGGAAGAGCGAGAGAGTATATACTGGTATGTCTTTCCAGCGGGAAGTATATACGCGTTCCTTGGACTACTTGCTGTTCTATGGTGGGCCAAGATCTGCAGTCTGTGCAATTATCCAACGTTGTTTCTCAGAAAGCATAAGTCCGTATCAAAACGACAACTTGAAACTTGGGAATGGATCAAGTGGATCTTTATGAAAGCTTCTCTTTTCGCAATTCATATTGCTGAGGCTGGTGCTCTTGCTTGTATATGTTTTGGTCTAGCAGTCATTCGCGCACCGCTCCTGAATTTGTTGCTGAGAGGAGAGACGGGGACTTGGAGCGTTGGACAGCTGGTTGCGGTATTGATTTGGGCACCGGTGATATCCAAGTATGCCCATCTGGCAATTCGTAAGTTATCCCTCTACATGGGGCTTTGAACCATGAAGCTAACCATCATCTAGTCGGCGTGGAGAAAGGTTTCAGGCTTCGCTTGTCCAAAGCATTTGAAATTGTGAAGAAGTCGGATGCTAGGTCTGGAAGTGACTATGGGATAACTGCGGCCTATAAGGTTAAGCTTTAGGCTATAAATACAGATAATAAATAATAATATAATATTTTTTTTTCCTAATATAAGCTTTTATCTATAAGCTTTTATAATAACTAATAAATCTTATTATAAGCCTTAAGGTATTATAAAAAAACTAAGAAAGTATATAAAAGGATATAACCTTAAGTTTATATCTTTATATACTTACTATAATATAACTCTATAAATAATATATTAATTACTAAAATTAAACTATTATTAGTAATAACTTAATAAGCTAAAAGGCTTAAGACTATATTTATAATTTTCTTATTAACTTTAGTACTTTTAGAGGTATTACTTAATAGTATATTATAATATAAACTAACTTAAAAAATAAGGCCTTTATTAAGGCTAATTTTTAATTTATTATAAAAGCTTACTTTATATAACGGTTAGGGTTTTAAATAAGGAAACTAGTCCATACTAGGTTTATGTTTACAGATTGTATAGGGCGTTATACTAAGCACGTTAGTTTAAAGTTATGTCTCTTAATAGTTAATAGTATAGGTAAGGCTTATTAATATAAAGAAGTATTATTAATAACTAGTAAGCTAGGTTTTATCTAATACTAAATAAATATATATATACTTAGACGGCTTACAGTGTTATAAGCTAGGCTTATAGTAAGTTATAAGTTAATATTATAAGTTATATTATAAGGCTTATAGTATTACTAGGGTTAAGGTATAAGTTACTTAACGATTAGTAAAATTTAGTAAGGTATATATAATATAAGCGCTTTTACCTATTAGGTTATAATATAATCTCCTTTCTTTTATTAGTCTTATCCTTAAGACTTACTTATCTATTCCTTCTTATATTACCTTAGTAAGTTCTTAACTTAAACCTGTAATATTTCTATATAATTACTAATACTATATTAAAATCTAAAGCTATTTATAACTATTAAGTATAAGCAATTTTAATTAAGAATACTAGTTTTATTATTATACTATATAGTTATTATAAACCTTAAGGCCTTAAGTACTAGGCTAAGGAAGGTTATTTTAAATATGCTTAGTATATATATTATAGTTATAGATATAATAGTAAGGGTATCTTAGTACTTAAAGGTTTATCTCTTATATATTTTATATTTTCTGTATACTGATTTCTATAGTTAATTATTTTATTACTAAAAAGTGTTATTTAGAGCGTAAGGAGGAGGTTACTAAGGCTAAATTATTATAGTTATAGTAATAAGTAAATAAGCATTTAAGCTATCTTATATAGCTCTGTTATTAGAAAAGGCAGTTATAGTCTTATAGTAATAAAATACTTTATTATAATATTAAGACTATAGATAATTTAAAGGCTTTTAATAATATAAAATTATTTACTATTATAGAAGTATAGCTATTAGGTACTGTAAATATTATTAACTAGGGTAAGGTTTTTCTTAACCCTTCTTTATTTAGTAAAAATTTATTAGGAATTATTAGGTATTAATAAGGTATTTAGGTAGTTCTTATATGTTTTTATTTTCTAAGTAGCCTTTTTACTTTATTAAGTACTTTCTTTTACTATTAACCTTATAGGTTTTTTTAATTACCTTTACTTTATAGAGTTCTGGTTTATTAATTTCTTTTAGTTTATTACTAATTTTAATATATATAGTATTAGCCGCTAATTTAAGTAGTGTAATATAAAAGACTTTATAGAGCCTAACCTTTATTAGTAGGTCTAGTTTATAGTTATTCTTAGAGATCTTTCTAGCAATTTTATAGGGTTTAATATACTTAAAATCAAGCTTATAACTTAGTTGTTTTATAGTAATGTTTTTTATAAATAAATATACTATATCTCTCTCCTTAAAGGTTAGTCTTTCTAACCTTTTAGAATTATAGTACTGTTATATCTATTTATTAATAAATTCTAATTCCATTTAGAGTTTATTATATATATTTTTTAGGTCCTTACTTTTAATTATAGCTATAGGATTAATAATTTTAGTTTCTTATATATTATAATATACTTTTAGTATATAGCTAAAGTTAGCGTCTAATAGTATAAGCTTTATACTTTTATTATAGGTAGTATTATAGGCTAGCTAGGCATATAGTAGCTTTTTAACCTAGTTATTCTATTTATAGTTAATATAATACTATAGGTACTGTTTTATTACTTAGTTTATTTAATTTATTTATTTATTTACTTAAGGTCTAAATACTATTATAAGTCTATAATTAACTCCTATATAGGCTATTAGTACTTACTAGAATTTACTAGTAAATATTATACCTCTATTAATAAGGATTTCTTTAGGTAATTCTTATTCTTATACTATTTTATTATAAAAGATATAAGCTATTTTCTTAATATCTATATTTTCTTTATAAAGTATATAGATTAAAAACTTTATAAGTTTCTTAATAATAACTATAATACTATTATAAAAATTCTAGTTAAAGGTTTTTTAATAATAGTAGTTTAGTAATAAAGTCTATTATAATTAAGCTCTATAGTGCTTTTATAACTTTAAAAAGTTATAGTTCTTTATAAGGCTTATGTCTCTATACTTTTATCCTAGTATAGATATTATATTATTTAATAACCCCTTTTACTATTAATTACTTAACCTAGTATTTATACTATAGAAGTCTCTTTAGAGTCTTAGTAACTCCTTAGTATCTATATATAGGGTATTTATAGAATTTTTATATAAATTCCTTAGGTTTACCTAGGATTTCCTTAGTAGTTATTAGTTATATCTATCCTAGTGTTTATATTTATTAGGTAAACTTATATTTTCCCTTTTTATTTTTTCTAGTACTTATTTTTTTACTTTTATAGTATTAGTATTATAGTCTAGTTTATAACTAATTATATTTACTTTACTATTCTCTAATTTTTTATAATAAATAATTATAAAGTTAAATTTATATAGGTATTCTATATAATATAGTTATTATTAGTTAAGTTTATAAGTTATAGTAAAGTATAATATATTTTAATAGTTAGTATAGACCTTAACTTAGTGCTTACTTTTTATAAGGTAGTATTTAAACTCTTTAAAGTAGTTAATAATTACTAAAAATTCCTTATTATAGATTAGGTAGTTAAGCTCTGCTCTATATAACTTATATAAGTAAAATATAATAGGGTATAATTTTCCTAAGTTATCTTATTAACTAATTTATCCTCCTAGAGTAAAGTTTAATAAGTCTATCTTTAGCTTAATTTCTCTATCTAGGTTAAAAATAGCTAAGACTGGTCTACTAATAATAGCTTCCTTAAGCCGTTTAAAGGCTATCTAAGCTTTATTATTCTATATAAAGGTTTTATCTTTCTTAGTAAGTTTTATTAAAGAATTTATAATTTTACTAAAATTCTTAATAAATTATTAGTAGTAGTTAGTAAAGCCTAAGAAGGCTTGTATTTCTTTAATATTATTAAGTACCTTTTATTTTAATACTATAAAGATTTTCTTTTCTTTTATACTAATCTTTTTAGGTATAATAGTATATTTTAAAAAGTCTACCTTTATAATATAAAAGTAACTTTTCTTTAGTTTAACTAATAACTTAGTATCTTATAATATTTTTAAAACCTTATAAATATATTCTTTATATTCTTCTTTATTATCTAAAAAGATTAGGATATTATCTAGGTAATATACTATAAAGATATTAAGGTACTATTAAAGTATACTATTAATTATTTACTAAAATATTATAGGTATATTAGTAAGACTAAAAGGCATTACTATATATTTAAAAAGTCTAAATTAGGTTTTAAATACTATTTTTTATTTATTTTTTTTTTAATATAGATTAGGTTATATATACCTTTAAGGTCTAGAGTAGTAAAGATCTTTTTACCTTATAATTAATCCTTAAGTTCTGTAATAAGTAAAAGTAAGGTTTAATCCTTAATAGTATATATATTAACTAGTTAGTAATTAATAATAGGTCTAGGTTTTCCGTTTTTCTTTAGTATAAAGAATATTAATAATACTAAGGATAAGCTTAACTTTTTAATATATCCTTTCTAAAGTATCTTATTAATATATACTTTTTATACTTTTAACTTTTCTTTATTAAGTAAATATAACTTTTAAAACAGTAAGTTATTATCTATAAGGTTAATTTTATAGTTT